>ML387261.1:0-62868 GCA_005239525.1 Nicotiana knightiana | reverse complement strand
CACTAGAGCTGGTGCACCAGCAGTGATTTTTCAATTCTAAAACACCCTGGAACCTACCCGAAACTCAACCGAGCCCTCGGGGCTCCAAACCAAACATGCACAAAACCTTAAAACCATCATACAGACTTACTCGTGCGATCAAATCGCCAAAATAACATCTTAAACAATGAATTTAGCATAGAATTCAAAGAAAAATCTCAAAACTTTCAAAGTTTCAAATTTCACAACTACGGGTCCGAATCACATCGAATGACCTCCGTTTCTTACCAAATATTACAGGCATCTCCCAAATACTATATTAAACCTATACCAGGCTCCGGAACCAAAATACGGGCCTGATACCATCAATTTCAAATATAATCAAATTTCCAAAGGCTTATATTTTCAGTACAACAATTTATTTCAAAAATTCATTTCTCGGGCATGGGACCTCGGAATTTAATTCCGTGCACACGCCCAAGTCCCATATTTTCCTACAGACCTTCCGGGACCGTCGAATCACGGGTCCGGGTTTGTTTGCCCAAAATGTTGACCGAAGTCAACTTAAATTCAATATGAAAAGCAAAATTAGCATTTTTCTCAGTTTTCACATAAATGCTTCCCGGATATACGCCTGGGGTGTGGATGCAAAACGAGGTGACATAAAAGGAGGTTTGCAAGGCCTCGAAACACATTTTTGACTTACAAAATGAGAGATGACTTCTTGGGACATAATATTCTCCACCTCTAAAAAAACAAATTATCCTCGAACGGACATAGAAAAGTACCTGAGTCGGGGAAAAGATGGGGATAGAGGCTCCACATATCGGACTCGGACTCCCAGGTGGCTACCTCAGAAGACTGACCTCTCCACTGAACACGAACCGAAGGATAACTCTTCAATCTCAACTGACGAACCTGCCGATCTAATATTGCTACTGGCTCCTCCTCATAGGTCAAATCCTTGTCCAACTAGACACTGCTGAAGTCTAACACATGGTCTGAGTCACCGTGATACTTCCGAAGCATAGACACATGAAACAATAGATGCACAACTGATAAATTTGGTGGCAATGCAAGCCTGTAAGCCACCTCTCCCACCCTATCAAGAATCTCAAACGGAACAATGAACTTAGGGCTTAACTTTCCCTTCTTCCCAAATCTTATCACGCCCTTCATGGGCTACACCCGAAGCAACACCCTCTCCCCGACCATGAATGCTACATCACGAACTCGGCCGTCGTCATAACTCTTCTGCCTGGACTAAGTTGTACGAAGTCTATCTTGTATGATCTTAACCTTATCCAAGGCATCCTGCACTAAGTCTCTACCCAACAACCGAGCCTCTCCTGGCTCAAACCACC
Source organism: Nicotiana knightiana (assembly GCA_005239525.1). Lineage (NCBI taxonomy): Eukaryota > Viridiplantae > Streptophyta > Magnoliopsida > Solanales > Solanaceae > Nicotiana > Nicotiana knightiana. Next base: position 61,525 of record ML387261.1, on the reverse strand, counting down.
CAACCGGCGACCGATACTTCCTACCATATAATGTTTCATAAGGAGCCATTTGAATGCTCGACTGATAGCTTTTGTTGTAGGAAAACTCAGCTAATGGCAAGAACTGATCCCAAGAACCTCCAAAGTCAGTGGCACAGGCTTGTAGCATATCCTCCAAAATCATAATAGTATGCTCGGACTGTCTGTACGTCTGAGGATGAAACGTTGTGCTCAACTCAACTCTCGTGTCCAACTCACGCTGAATTGCCCTCCAAAAACGCAAGGTAAACTGCATACCTCAGTGAGAAATAATAGACATGGGCACACTATGAAGACGGACAATCTCCCTAATGTAGATCTCTGCGAATCTCTCCGAAGAATATAAAACTGCCACAGGGATGAAATGTGCTGACTTGGTCAGCCTATCCACAATAACCCACACTGCATCGAACATCCTCTGAGTCTGTGGGAGCCCAATAACAAAATCCATGGTGATACACTTCCACTTCCACTTTGGAATCTCAATCTGCTGAAGCAATCCACCAGGCCTCTGATGCTCGTACTTAACTAGCTGACAATTCAAACACCGAGCTACATTTGCCACAATATCCTTCTTCATCCTCCTCCACCAATATTGTTGCTGCAAATCCTGATACATCTTTGCGGCGCCCGAATGAATGGAATACCAGGAACTATGGGCCTCCTCTAAAATCAACTCATGAAGTCCATCCACATTGGGCACACAAATATGACCCTGCATCCGTAAAACTCCATCATCACCAACAGTAACCTGCTTGGCACCACCGTGTCGCACCGTGTCCCTAAGGACACACAAATGAGGATCATCATACTGCCGATCTCGAATAGGTCAAATAATGAAGAACGAGCAACTGTATAATCTAGAACACTGCCGGGCTCAGAAACATCCAATCTCATGAACCGATTGGGTAAAGCCTGAACATCCAAAGGAAGCGGTCTTTCCCCGATCGAAATATACGCAAGACTACCCATACTGGCTGACTTCCTACTCAAAGCATCGGCCACTACATTGGCCTTCCCCGGATTATATAAGATGGTGATGTCATAGTCTTTCAACAGCTCCAACCATCTCCTCTGCCTCAAATTTAGCTCCTTCTGCTTGAATATATATTGCAAACTCTTTTGATCCGTGAACACCTCACATGACACGCCATATAGATAATGCCTCCAAATTTTTAACGCGTGAACAATGGCTGCTAGCTCCAAATCATGAACTGGATAATTCTTCTCGTGGATCTTCAACTGACGCAAAGCATATGAAATAACCTTGCCATCCTGCATCAAGTCCAACCCGAGATGCATCACAATACACAGTATATGGCCCTGAACCCGTGGGCAAAACCAACATCAGCGCCGTAGTCAAATCTGTCTTGAGCTTCTAGAAGCTCGCCTCACACTCCTCTAACCACCTGAATTGGGCACCCTTCTGAGTCAAACTGGTCATCGGGGCTGCAATAGATGAAAACCCTTCCACGAGCCGACGGTAATAGCCCGCCAAACCTAAGAAACTCTGGATCTCCGTGGTTTATGTGGGTCTAAGACAATCCTTGACCGCTGAAATCTTCTTGGGATCTACCTGAATACCCTTTGTTGATACAATATGACCCAGAAATGCAACTGAACTCAACCAAAACTCATATTTCGTAAAGTTGGCATATAACTGACTGTCCTTCAGAGTCTGGAGAACGACTCGAAAGTGCTGCTCATGCTCCTCCCGGCTGTGAGAATAAATCAGAATATCATCAATGAAGACAATCACGAAGGAATCCAAATAAGGCCTGAACACTCGGTTCATCATGTCCATAAAAGCAGCTGGGGCATTTGTCAACCCGAATGACATCACTAAGAACTCATAATGTCCGTACCGAGTGAAAAAAGATGTCTTAGGGACATCAGATGCCCTAATCCTCAACTAGCGGTAGCTAGATCTCAAATCAATCTTCGAAAATACCTTGGTACCCTGAAGCTAATCAAACAAATCATCAATTCGTGAAAATAAATACTTGTTCCTGATGGTAACCTTGTTCAATTGTCGATAATCTATGCACATCTTCATCGATCCGTCCTTCTTCTTAACAAACAACACTGGCGCACCCCAAGGAGAGACACTAGGCCCAAGGAATCCTTTATCAAGCAAATCCTGCAACTGTTCTTTCAACTCCTTCAACTCTAGTGGGGCCATACGATTTCGCGAAATAGAAATGGGTTGAGTGCCCGGAGCCAACTCAATGCAAAAGTCAATATCCCTGTCGGGTGGCGAACCCAACAGGTCTGGAAAAAACACCTCTAGAAACTGTCGGAGAATTAAAAATAACTCCATAGAAGGAACCTCGACACTAGAATCGCGAACATAGGCCAAATAGGCCAAACACCCCTTCTCGACCATACGCCGAGCATTCATATATGAGATAATCATGCTGAAAGAATGACCAGAACCACTCCACTCCACTCGAGGGAACCCCGGCAATGCTAAGGTCACGATCTTGGCATGACAGTCCAGTATGGCATGATAAGGCGACATCCAATCCATCCCCAAAATAACATCAAAATCTACCATATCAAGAAGTAGAAGATCTACACTAGTCTCAAGACTACCAATAACTACTACACATGAACGGTAGACGCGAACTATCACAATAGAATCACCCACTTGTGTAGACACAAATACAGGAGTACTCAGAGAATCACGGGGCATAACCAAATAAGGAGAAAAATAAGATGACACATAGGAAAATGTGGACCCCGGATCAAATAAAATCGAAGCATCCTTGCTGAAAACAGAAACCATACCTGTGATAACTGCATCGGAGGCCTCAGCCTCAGCCTCAGGTCTGGCTGGAATAACATAACATCGAGGCTGGGCCCCACCCATCTGAATTACGTCCCTAGGACGTCCTCCTGCTTGATGACCTCTACCTCTAGTAGCGTGGCCTCCACCTCTAACTGCCTGACCTCTGCCTCTAACACCTCGACCCCCACCTCTGGCTGGCTGAGCGGGTGGTGGAGAACCTGGTGTGGGAATCATAGCACGAGAACCCTGGTGCTGAGAACTGCTCGAGGCTCGAGGGCAAAATCTAGCAATGTGAATCTAGTCACCACAAGTATAACAAGTCCTCGGCTGCTGAGGCTTCTGACCCTGAGGACCTGAGTAACCACCCTGAAAACTCTGAAGCGACGGTGCACTGATAGGAGCTGATGGTGAACTATAGGGAAACAGATCAGAATACTGCATATGAGAACCACAACCACCTGGAGCATTGCGAGAAACCTGAAGTGCTGAATGAAACGGCCTAGGAGGATGGCCCCTACCAAAAGAATCCCTGCCTCCAGATGAGGCACCATTGAACCTGCCAAAATAACGGGGTATCTTGTCAGACCCCTGACCACCCCCCTGCAACAAAACCATCTCAACTTGTCTGGCCACATTGGCTGCATCCTGGAAAGAAATCTCACTCCCTGTCTCCTTGGCCATCTGCAATTTGATCGACTGAGCTAGTCCCTCAATAAATCTCCTCAACTTCTCTCGCTCGGTGGGAAGTATCATAATAGCATGTCGGGCCAAGGTAACAAATATGGTCTCGTATTGAGTGACGGTCATAGAGCCCTACTGGAGACGCTCAAACTGCCTCCGAAGATCCTCTCTCTAAGTGATAGGAAGAAACTTTTCCAGAAATAGCTGAGTGAACTGGGCCCAAGTCAAGGCCGGTGATCCAACTATTCTGGCCAAACAATCATATCTCCACCAAGTCTTGGCGGGACCTGACAGACAAAAGGTAGCAAAGTCAACCCTATTAGTCTCCACTATCCCCATGTTCCGTAGAACCTCATGGCAGCTATCCAAATAGTCCTGGGGATCCTCTGAAGATGCACCGCTATGAGTAGTAGTGAAAATTTTGGTGAACCTGTCCAACCTCCACAAAGCATCAACAGACATAGCTGCTCCATCACCGGTCTGGGCCACAATACCCAGCTGAACTACCCCAGTTGGCGCAGCTACTAGAGTCGGAAACCGAGAAGCCAACTGCTCTGGAGTGCGAGTAGCGAGAGTCTGGGCTCCTCCCCTAGCCTGAGAGACGGCTGGTGTTGGAGGAAGAAAACCTGGATGAGCGACACTTTCCATGACGCCCACTAGATGGACCAGAGCATCCTGGAGTACCGGGGTGGGAATGAACCCCTCGGGAACCTGAGCTGGTCCAACCGGGAAGTCTGGGCAGGAACCTCATCAGCAATCTCTACCTGAGGCTCTGCCACTAGGACTGTTGCTCTGCCCCTGCCTCGAAAGTATCTAAGAATAGAGTAGAAATGAAATAGGAGGGGATGCTAAGGCCTGCTGACGTTTGCAGAACTACCTCGGAGTCTCTGTTGGACTGAAGGCAACAACCCTAATCTACGGTCCGAAGAGCCCAATACCAGGATTTACACAAAAGTGGATAGTGTAACATCAGTACAACCTACCCCATGTACTGATTAAGTGTCGAGCCTTACCTCGGTGAAGTAGTGACGAGGCTAGGACACGACAACCAAATCAACCTGTGCAGTTTAATAGTATACGGGGAAAATAATAACAACGAGGAATAAGCAGCTAAGCATAAAGGAGAGGGGAACATGATGAGGGGAGGAAATATCAAATAATGGAAATAACGAGATAAAGCACCAATTAGATATCAATTTAAGCAACAGAAATTGTAACACAAAAGCAAGTGCGCGGCACCACCCTTCGTGCTTTTACTCTCGTCCTCACCATCAGAATCAATATATTCAGCACGACATCACCCTTCGTTCTTTTACCTTAGAAAATCATGGCACGACATTATCCTTCGTGCATTATCACTCATATCATGGCACGACATCACCTTTCGTGATTTTACAATCACAATATTGGCACGGCATCACCCTTCGTGCATTAACATTCACTCACAATCTCACGCACGACATCACCCTTCATGCTTTTACACTCTTCCTCACCCAAACACATTAAATGACAGCAAACAAACAAGTAAATTAACAGAGTAATCAAAAATAAAACCTTAACGTCCCGGCAAGGGAGCCAACAGTGGAATTAATACCATCTCGGCAAGGGAAAATAGCTATAACCAATCTCACTTAGTACAGAACTTCACATAAACATCTTCAACTGAAACCAATACTCAACATTGTTCAATATCAAGGAATTTCCACCAACATGGATAGCTATAAAGTGAAACTCAAGTATTACTTAACGAAAAATAACATAAATCACAATATTCGACTCACGGGCATGCTTGACACCAATGTATAGGTACTCATCAGCTCGCCTATACATTGAACATGATACTTACACATAGCAAAGAGGACAAAATACATATTCCCTCAAGCTAAGGTTAAGCCAAACATTTACCTCGTATTCCACGACCAACTCAAGCCTCAATTACCGCTTTCCCCTTAGAATTCGCCTCCAATTCAATTATATCTAGACATAATTAGCTTAATAATATCAATAAATGCTAAATAATTCAACCCCAGTGCTTAGTTATGAATTTTCTATCATTCTTCCTAAAAAGTCAAAAATTGACACCGGGCCCGCTTGGTCAAAACACGAGGTTCGGACCAAAACCTGATCTCCCATTCATCCACAAGCCCGAATATGTAATTAGTTTTGGAATCCGAACTCAAAACGAGGTCTAAATTCCAATTATTCAAAAATCCCTAGACCTACCCAAATCCCCAATTTTCTACCCTTAAAACCATAGGATTCTTGATGATAATTGATGAAAAACATTAGAAAGTTGAAGGAAATTAGTTAGTGGACACTTACATATGATTTGGGAAGAAAATCTCTTGAGAAAATCGCCCTTGGTCTTCTATTTATGTGAAGAAGTGAAAATGAAAACGGATGAAGCTCTAACTTAAAACACAGTGACGACCCTCGCACCTGCGGAAATGGGCAAGGCCACTGAGGGCCGCACCTGAGGAGGTTTATCCGCTTCTGCAAAAAGCTGATCGCACCTGCGGAAAGGGGGAAGGCTGGCCTGGACCGCACCTGCGGCCCTAGGCTCGCAAGTGCGGGCACACCAGAACTGGTGCACCAGTAGTGATTTTCAAATTCTAAAACACCCCAGAACCTACCCGAAACTCACCCGAGCCCTCGAGGCTCCAAACCAAACAGCACACAACCTTAAAAACATCCTACAGACTTACTCGTGCGATCAAATCGCCAAAATAACATTTTAAACAACAAATGTAGCATAGAATTCAAAGAAAATCTCAAAACTTTTAAAGTTTCAAATTTCACAACTACGGATCTGAATCACGTCAAATGACCTCTGTTTCTTGCCAAATTTTACAGGCATCACTCAAATACTATATTAAACGCCAGTCTCTAGAATCAAAATACGGGCCCGATACCATCAATTTCAAATATAATCAAATTTCTAAAGACTCCTATAATTTTAGTAAAACAATTTCTTTTAAAAATTCATTTCTCGGGCTTGGGATCTCGAAATTCAATTCTGAGCACACGCCCAAGTCCCATATTTTCCTACAGATCTGTTTACCGAAAATGTTGATCGAAGTCAACTTAAATTCAATATTAAAGGCAAATTAGTATTTTTCTCCATTTTTCACATAAAAGCTTCCTGGATATATGCTCGGGCTACGTACTCAAAATGAGGTGAGATAAAAGAGGTTTTCAAAGCCTCAGAACACAATTTTGACTTATAAAATGAGAGATGACTTTTTGGGTCATCACAGGAACATAGGAAGAAACTACTCATTTGGCTATCTGTGGTCCTGAACCAATATTGGTAGGAGAGGGAGCCAAGAAGTCAGCGGGAATTGAACCAGGAGAAGCGGCTGAGGGGTTTGTAAATCTAGGGAAGTCTACAGATGAACCAGGTTCATCTACTGAGGAACCTTAGCAAATCTTCTAAAGAAGTTGGGTGACAGTTATAAGCCAAAGAAGAAAAGAACTCCCAAGGCTCAAAATTCTAGAACAGCAGGAGAAAGTGAGAAAAGGAAAGCCACTCCGTCTGCTGGTTATGAAATTCCTCTTCCAAGAGGAAGAACCACAAGAAGCACTCTAAGGCAGAGTAAGGAGGAGTTACAAAAAGCCTTGGAAGAGAGCAAAAGAAAAAGAGTTGAAAAAAGTAAGGAGAAAATTGCTGAGCCTGAGAGGTTGTTGAGATTCAGACCCCAAAATTAAAGAAAGACAAGACTTCCTCAAAGAAGTCTGCATCTGTGTCTGCTGAACCCTCAACTGTAACCAAGAGAACCAGGTCTATAGTGAAGCCCAAGAAAGTACAAATTTCTGAAGAAAACGACTGTAATGATGAAGAGGCAGCTAAGTCTGATGGAGAAAAGGATAAATTGACAAAATTTGGGAAGCTCACAATTCTGAAGGGGAGGTTGTTGAAAGATTTGGAATAAGAGGGCATGATCTTGTTGTTGGAGAAGCTGGAGATGCAGGGATGGAAGGACATGGTCCTTCAGTTGGATGGGCGATTGGCCAGAAATGAGATAGTAGAATTCATGGCCAATGCTATGATCAAGGATGGAAGAGTCACTAGCCAAGTGAAGGGGGGAAAAATTTCTTTTGATGCTAAATAATAAGGATAAATCCTTGGCATTCCATCTGAAGATTATGACGACTATACTAGGCAAAAATGGCTAAGTTTAGATGCCCTTCCAACTGCTTTGCTGATCACAAGGAAATTCTGCGACAATGAGGAGGAGGTTGAACCTAAGGCAGCCTACAAGAGTGAAATGAAACTCACACACAAAGTGATCTTTGATTTTATCAACAAGTATGTCTTGCCAAGGCAGGGAATGAGGCACATTGCTAACTACATGGACTTAGTTGTGATGGAGTGCCTGGATAGTGGGAGGCAGATAAATTGGCCTTGGTTCATCATTCAGCTGTTGGACAGAGTTGTAAATGGTTCCAAAGCCCATGCCATTCCATATGGATTCATTCTCACTTCTGTGCTTGTTCACTACATGGTGCCTCTGAAGAAATCAGAGATGGCCACAAGCAAGGATCACTTTAGAATAAATACCCTGCTAGCTTGTGAATATGAGGTAAATGCCATCGCCAATGAACCTGGTTCATCTAGGAAGACATATGTGAACAGCAAAGTCAGAGCACTTGTGCAGGAACGTGAGGTGAAGGATGCAGAAATACTTCGGCTGAAGAACGGTCTGGCAGAGGTTGAATCTAAGAGGGATGCTCTCAGAAGTGAGCTTGCTAAAGAAAAGGATAAGAATGAGGGAATTCTTCGAGATATGCAATCTGTTCTCCAAGCCAAAAACAAAGCCTCCAGGTCTTCCCAGCATTAGTAGCCTAAGTCTGCCTTAGTACATCAGTGACCCAGATTAGGGACTTCTCTTGTTTTTGCTCATGGTTTTTAACTATTTATCTTTCTTTTTGTGGATCGTGGATGAACAATGCTTTCTATCAAACGAAATTTGCTGTTTTGTCTCTTATTCTTGTTTCGATTTCTTTGATAGTTTGAATTATTAGTTATTTATTGATTATTAATCCATGATTGCAGTTGTAGTAGCCCCAGTGGCCATGAGTAATTCTTAAATGACTGGGACTTTTGCAAATTTTGCAACTTTTCGATGATGACAAAAGGGGGAAGAATGGTTATGTGCTAATCTGAACATGTGATATTTATAACCTAATGAACCTAGTTCTTTTGTGATAAATGCTTAATACTCTAAAATGTGTCAATGTTGGGTTAAGTTGGATACATGCCTAAGCTTATGGACGCACAGAGTTTGTCATCATCAAAAAGGGAGAATTCGTTGGCCCAAGAAATTGAATGGTTTTGAAGACTGACAAAGGAACTCAAAGATGAACCTGGTCCATCACTGAGAGACATAGACACACACAGAGTTAAAGGCATGCGAGGTGCACATGTAGGAGATAAACGAAATCTAGGAAATAAGAGATATCTTCTGATTGAAAAGATTACAAAATGATAAGGAGAAGGACTCCTTATTCAGTAAGAACATAATCAAAAATAAGGAAGGATTTGAGGAGTTGAGATTAACTAGAACTTTTCCACCAAGGAAGAGTAGCATTAGAACTCTAGTAAATCTCTCGTCTACTAATCCTATATATTGCAGATTTTTCTTATTATACAGGTATGCACAAAAGCAGAAGTTAAGCAAGAATTGAGAGCAAAATTAGCAAGGCAATTTTGCAAGTAGTTCGTGTGAGATTCAAGTGTGTGACTCTGAAGCTACTTGAACCAGCTAGAAGAACCAGTTCCAACTGTTGTCTTTAGTCTAGTTTACTTATGGTAGGTGATTTCAACTTGTACCTTTTCAATTTATCTAGAAGCGTTTGTAATAGGTACTGTGTGTTTCAAGTTATAGCTAACTTGGAGTTTGTCGCAAATAGCTAGAGTCTAGTTTGGTACAAAGGGTTTAGAGGTAATCCTAGGTTTACAAAAGAGTTTTTGTAAATGTTGTTTGGCTCACTGATTTAATAAAGAGTTTGGAAAAATCCTACTGGGAAGTAGGTCATGGTTTTTTCACCTTTTGAGCCAAGTGTTTTTCACGTAAAAATCTCTGTGTTCTTTATTTTCCGTATTTAATATTTCACAAACAGTAGGGGTTGGAATACATAGAAGAACCTGGTTCTTCTATAACTAGTGCACGCGAAAATCAGATACCACACAAATCACTCATCTTGTGTGGTATTGATGTTTAGTACATCAATATGTAAAAAAACGATATACTCATTTCCTTCTAATATGACATCTTGCCAATTTCCATATTAGTAGTAGTGTTATTTATATAATTATCATTCTAGAAATATTTTAGCTAGCTTTCAATTTTTATTACTATTTGTTTTTTCATTGTGTCGATTTTCTTATTGTTTTGTTATTTTGTTATTATTACTGTTTTTGTCTCTGTTATTTTCAACATAGCTTCTTCACTATTGATTTTCTTTTTTAAACCTGCTGAGAATTGATTATCTTAAGCCGAGGATCTGTTAGAAACAACCGCTCTACCTTCATAAGGTAGGGGTAAGGTTTGCGTATGTGAAAATATACCAGATATGTTGTTGTTAATTGTTTTTGTTGTTGATGACATCTTACCATTTCAAATTTGAAAACTTATCGTTAATATCATCAGACATAAGATGAAATCTAATGAAGCAACGTGAACTTACACAAGATTCCTCGTAAAAATTCAGAAACTAATAAGCACAAATGTCCAATAATTTAATCTCTCCAAAAAAAAAAAAAAAAAAAAAAAAAAAAAAAAAAACACATTTTTATTCATATATTATTTCTCTTTTAGTGCGAAGCTTTCGCTCATTTTTATTATGCATGTAAGCATTAATCAAACATTTCTTTAATTTCCTAATGTTTAATTCCCTCCAATTCCAAGATAGGATTTTGTTATTCGGCCATCTGCTCCTTTTGGGGTAAAATCCACCTGGTTTATTCTCATTTCCACTTCCGTACACTATTCGCAGTATTTCCTTTGGTGTTCTGTCGTAGGAAAGCGAGTATTTATCTCCTGCTATATTTCCTTGTATTTTCCCTTCAGCACCTACTGCTGGATTCACTTTGAGTCCTTCATCTTTCAATCCATGGCGTCCCTTTTTGTTTCTCAGCTTTGATATTCGGTTTGTGAACTTTGCTACTGTTATCTCATAGGGTTCCACATTCTCTCTTCCTCGCTTGTAAATCAATGATCTCAGAACTGCGTCTTGACCTGATTCTACTCCCGGTAGCCCCTGCTAGTAGCTGTAGATTTTGAATTTTGTATCAGAAGTATTACAGTTCATCAATTTGAATGTAATGAAAATACTCCATACATGCATGCGTTTTGTTTTACGACATGAAATCTGAATGGACATGAAGTTTAAGATAGTTTCTATTACAACGATATATTTTCCATGTTAATTTGGTGCACTTCGATTATTCTATTATATACTTGTGGTTTATTACCAGCAGATGTACCGGGTGATTTTGTCTACAGAACTTATGAAGATGGAAAGTTTAAGATAAGAAATAACTAGCTAGTGAATATATTTATGATAATAAGACTATTTATGATAATGATATGACTATTTTTGATAATGAGACGACTATTTATGGTATAAAAATTTAATACCATATTAATACTTTATTTGGTTAGCAAATCTGGTATAAGTGATCTCATTTCCGTGATTAAAATTAGTACTGAAATAACTTATACATTGTAGAGGGTGGAGTAATTAGTTCTAAGATAACTTATATCTTCTTCTTAGAAATTTGCAATTGTCATTTTTAATACAACATACTAAACAGAGGATAAAAACAATACCAAGATAACTAATCCCAGCATAACTTATCCCGACAAAAACCGTATTCAAACTAAATGAACCCTAAGAATTTAACTTCTATCCAACACAATGTAAAGAATTTTTATATTTAAAATTAAATCGTCTAAATGATAATTACAACAATTGTCACTAAAAAAAATACAGATCAGTAACCAAGACAATAAGCTAGATTACATGTTACAATAATTATAACTAACTGATAGCATAAACATTCTTTACATGACATTCTCAGTGTATATAATTTAAGTTATTAAACGAATGATTGGAAAATTAGGTTTTAAAAAGACAAGGACATTGCAAGTAGCTTAAATTAAAATTCTTGAAACTTTTATAGTTTTAAAATGATGTATATATGTTGAATCAAGTCATTGCATAGTTTTGAAGATTGACAAATGTCAACTCAGTTGAACCAGGTCCATCAGGGCAAACACAGTCAAACAGACCCATTTGCACGAGAAGCGTCCATACACAGGAGATAAACATTATCTGTGAACTAAGAGGTTATCTAGAACTAAGAGGTTATCTCCTAAGCGAAAAGGTTGTAAATTGATAAGAAGATGGAGTTCAATTTCAGGTAGGACATAATTGAGATCAAGGAAGTTGAGATAAACTCAAACTCTTCCACCAAGGAAGAGTTGTATTAGAGCTGAACAACAACGTCTCAACTATTGACTCTATAAAATGTTGAAGCATTCCTGCTGAAGAAATAATGCACAAACACAGAAGTGAAACAAGAATCCTTGTGCGACACAAAAGCTACTTGAACCAGTTAGAAGAACTAGTTCTATCTGTTGCCTTTTAGTCTAGTATATTCATAGTAGGTGATTACATATTGTATCTTTCATCTTTATCTAGAAGGATTTGAAATAGGTACACACTGTTCAAGTTAGAGTTAACTTGAAGTTTGTCGTAAATAGCTAGAGGCTAGTTTCCCACAAAGGGATTAGAGTTAGTCCTTAGGTTTACAAAAGAGTTTATTTTGTAAATGTTGTTTGGCTCGTTGATATAGTGAAGAGTTTGGAAAAATCCTACTGGGAAGTAGGTCGCGTTTTTTTCACCTTTGAGCTAGGTATTTTCCACGTAAAAATTGATGTGTTCTTTAAATTCTGCAANCCCCCCCCCCCTCTTGCGTGGTATTGTCGTATAGAACATCAATTGGTATTAGAGCGGGTTATCCTTGAAAAGGCTAACACCTTAGAAAAGATCAAAATGAGTGCACCACCTGGACACTGGGAGGGTCAATCAACTGCAAGGCCACCACTCTTTAATGGCCAGTATTACTCGTGGTGGAAGAACATGATGAAGGATTACTTGATTGGAGAATACTATGATTTTTGGGACATAATCGCTGATGGTCCTCTAGCCACCATGAAGAAGACTGCTGAAGGAGAAGATGTACCAAAAAGTAGAGCTGACTGCACTGCTGAGGATCTGAAGAAATGGGAGAAAAATGCTAAGGCCAAAAAGTGGCTAGTTTGTGGACTAGGTCCAGACGAGTATAGAAGGATTCAAAGCTGCACCACTACCAAAGAAATCTAGGATACCTTACAAGTAGCTCACAAAGGAACACCTCAAGTGAAAATATCAAGAGGTACTCTACTATACTCTCAATATGAAAACTTTACTTTGAAAGAAGGAGAGACAATTCAAGAAATGTACACAAGGTTCACAAATCTGACCAATGAACTTAAGTCTCTTGGTAGAGTCATTCTTGAAGAGGACAGGGTAGAGAAGATCCTGACAAAGGTCTTACCAATTTTCTGAGAAAGTAAATTCACTACTATCCAGGAATCCAAAAATATGGCAACCTTCAGATTGGACGAGCTAATTGGAAACCTTAATGCCTATGAACTTAGAAGGCAGACAATAAAAATGGATGCTCCAAAGAAGGAAAGGATTCTAGCACTGATAATTACTGAGGGAGCAGATCTGGAGGAAGATGAGATGGCCATGATTACCAAAGAATTCAGAAACTTTCTCATAAGGAAGAAGTGCATCTCTAGAGGTGCAAACTATAACAAAGGAAAAGCTTCAGAAAGGCCAACCAACGAGGGATGCTACAAGTGTGGAAAGACTGATCACCATATCAAGAACTGTCCTCAGTGGGAAGTGGAATGGAAAAAGGAGAGGTTTGAAAGAAGGAACAGGAAGAAGGAACTGGTCCAACCCAAGAAAACCACAACAAAAGCTATGGTTGCTGCTTGGGGGGAAAGCTCAGATGAAGAATCAGAAGATGGTGAGAATGAAGAACAGGCGCTCATGGCAATTGGCGAATCTGATGAGGAATCATATGAAGAACCAGAGGTAAGTATATCCCATCTCAAAAACAAAATAAAGTTCCTATCTAAAGAAAAACTTTCTGAGTTGCTACTTGATTTCATGGATGATTCCGAAGAAACAACCAAAGAGAAAGAACAACTCTCTAAAGAGTGTGCAATGCTAAAATAAAAATGCATGAACCTGGAAATCAGAGTAAGTGAATCCGAAAATAAAAACACTGTCTTGATGAACCAGGTTCATCCACTCGAAACTAAGATTCTAGAGCTAAAATCTGAAAATTTAAAATTAAAGCTAGGAACTAGTAAAAAGATTGTTGATCATTCTTATATCATGTTAGAAGAAAATGTGGGAAAACTAAAATATAAGATGTATACTAAGAATGAATTGATAAGGACACTTAAAGAAGAACTTGGTAAAGTCAAACATGAATTAGATCGAACTTGTAAATGGAATAAATCCTCTAATGTCTTGACATGGTTTCAAGAAAATTATAGTAGCAACCGGAGAGGAGTTGGCTTTGGGAGTCAATTGCCCAAGTGGGATCCCAAAAGAAGTATCTCACTTTCTATGAGAATAAAATTTGCACCCACTATGGTAACACTGCTCATTACAAAATTGAGTGTACTGGAAAAGAGCAGACCAATCGAAGAAGTGACTTTGTTAAAAGAAAAAATTGGTTACCAAATTGGGCCTGAAAAAGCTTAATTCATCATTTCTCTTATAGAAAAGGACCCAAATTAGTTTGGGTTATTAAGACTAACCCCTGATTTCTTTTTGTAGGTTCAAGTGAGAGGAAGAAGCCACATTTGGTACTTGGATAGTGGCTGCTCAAAACATATGACAGGGAACAAGGAACAGTTCCTTTCACTTGAATACCTTAAAGGAGGAAATGTCTCCTTTTTAAATGGAAAGAAAGGTGAAATTATCGGGGTTGGTAAGGTAGGTAAGGATGACACACGTTCCACTGAACATGTGTACTTGATAGATGGCTTGAAATATAGCCTGATCAGTGTGTCACAATTGTGTGACAGAGGTAACCTAGTTACTTTCACTTCCACAAAATATTTTGTGATTAACCTGCTTACTGGCAAGATTGTTTTGTAGGGAAAAAGAATAAATATCTATGTCATAGACTTGTCCACACTATCAGAAAATGAACTCACTTGCTTACGTGTGTTGGACAGTGATCCCCTCCTTTGGCACAAAAGACTTGGTCACGCAAGTCTAAATCAGCTCAACAAATTAGTCTCTAAGGACTTAGTGGTAGGGCTTCCAACATTAAGTTCAAGGAATACAAAGTTTGTAAGGCATATGCAAGGGGAAGCAGGTAAGATCCTCTTTCAAAAGCAAGAAAATGGTCAGTACCACCAGGACGTTGGAAATGGTTCATATGGACTTATGTGGTCCTATGAGAACTCTGAGCAAAGGTGGTAAGAAATATGTAATGGTGCTAGTGGATGATTACTCAAGGTTCACTTGGACCTTATTTCTGACATTTAAAGATGAAGCATTCTATATGTTCACTTCATTTGTTAGAAAAACTCAAAAACAGTTAGAAAATCAAATATTGCCAATAAGATCTGATCATGGTACTGAATTTGAGAATGCAAAGTTTGCTGAATTCTGTGATGAACATGGTATAAATCACAACTTTTTCTACCCCTAGAACCCCACAGCAAAATGGGGTTGTTGAAAGAAAGAACAGAACTCTTGAAGATATGGCTAGAATCATGCTTCTTTCTAGCAAACTACCCCATAGCTTCTGGGCAGAAGCAATAAACACTGCATGCTACATAATAAATAAATGCATGACCAGACCACTGGTAGAGAAAATTCCTTATGAATTACTTAAAGGGAGAAATCCCAACATATCCCACCTTAGGGCTTTTGGATGCGAGTGCTTGGTGCACAACAATGGAAAGGATTCCCTAGGTAAATTTGATCCCAGAAGTGATGAGGGAGTATTCTTGGGATATTCATCACATAGAAAAACTTATAAAGTATATAACAAAAGAACTGTGTGTAGAGGAGAGTGTGCATATTGTTTTTGATGAAACTAAAACTCTTTCTAAGAGACAGGAATCAGAAGATGAGTAGCTTGGATTGGTCAGAAGCAGTGAACAAATTGAAGCAATTATGGAAGATGGAACAGATGATGGACTACCCCAAGCAACATGACAGGGGGAACTCAACAGCAAATCACTCTGGACCTTGGCCCTGATCCTGTTCCACAAAAATTGGTGCTCAAACCACACACATATCAAAACTCTCATCCTCTTGAGAACATCGTAACAGATTTGACATCCGAAATCAAAACAAGATCATCCTTGAAAAATCTGTGCGCGTTTGATGCCTTTCTATCCTTAATCGAACCAAAGAACACTGCTGAAGCTTTACAGGATGATGACTGGGTAATGCCATGCAAGAAGAGATGAATCAATTTGAAAGAAGTCAAGTATGGCACTTGGTACCTAGACCACTAGACAGATCAGTGATTGGTACAAAGTGGGTCTTCAGGAACAAACTCGATGAAGATGGAACGGTTATAAGAAACAAGGCCAGACTGGTTGTCCAAGGATATAGTCAAGAAGAGGGAATTGACTATGATGAGACCTTTGCTCCTGTGGCAAGACTGGATGCAATCAGACTTCTTATAGCATTTGCTGCACACATGGAATTCACTCTCCATCAGATGGATGTAAAGAGTGATTTCCTCAATGGCTATCTAAAGGAAGAATTATTTGTTAAACAGCCTCCAGGTTTTG
This sequence comes from Nicotiana knightiana, assembly GCA_005239525.1. Lineage (NCBI taxonomy): Eukaryota > Viridiplantae > Streptophyta > Magnoliopsida > Solanales > Solanaceae > Nicotiana > Nicotiana knightiana. Next base: position 45,136 of record ML387261.1, on the reverse strand, counting down.
AAATCAAGGAGACACCTGACCATGTATACAAACTTGATAAGGCTTTGTATGGACTCAAACAAGCACCAAGAGCATGGTATGAGCCGCTATCAAAATTCTTGCTATAACATGGATACAAACGAGGTAAAATTGACAGTACCTTGTTCTTAAACGAAAAAGGTAAGGATCTCCTGGTTGTGCAAATATATGTGGATGATATCATATTTGGGGCAACCTCTAAAAAATTGAGTAAGGAATTTGCTAAACTTATGGGGAGTGAGTTTTAGATGAGTATGATAGGTGAGATAAACTTCTTTTTAGGCTTGCAAATCAAGCAAAACTCAAATGGAACAATGATCCATCAATAGAAATATGTGAATGAATTACTCAAAATATTTAAAATGGAAGACTCAAAAGAAATTGACACCCTCATAGCCACAACTAAAAAATTAGATGTGGATGAACCTGGTTCATTCGTTGATCAAAAGCTATACAGAGGGATGATTGAGTCTTTATTATATCTCACTGCCAGCAGACCAGATATTGTGTTCAGTGTAGGACTGTGTGCTAGGTTTCGGGAAAATCCAAAGGAGTCCCATCTAACTGCAGTGAAGAGAATTATGACATATCTGAAGGGCACTACTGATTTATGTCTTTGGTATCCTAAAGATAGTAATTGCGACCTTGTAAGATATGCTGATGCAAATTATGCAGGTTTCCTGGTTGACAGGAAAAGTACCTCAGGCATGGCTCACTTTTTGGGCTCTTGCCTTGTGTCTTGGGCCACCAAGAAACAAAACTCAGTAGCCTTGTCTACTGCTAAGGCTGAATATGTGGTTGCAGCCTCATGCTGTGCTCAGTTGCTATGGATCAAGCAACAACTCATGGATTTTGGTATAGAGGTTGGATGCATTCCTATTTTCAGTGACAACACTAGTGCAATTAGCATGACGAAGAACCCGGTTCATCATAAGAGAACCAAGCACATAGATGTTAGACATCATTTCCTAAGAAATAACTATGAACAAGAAATGGTCTCAATCGAATTCTGTGCTACTGACAAACAAATTGCTGATATCTTCACTAAGGCACTAAGTAGGGAGCATTTTGAGAGAAACAGACTAGAATTAGGGATGATTAAGATAACCTAATTGAAAAAAATGATATTTTTTTTCCTAGAAACACTAAAATAGGTAGCTAACCAGACTAATCATTGCTCAATATCATGAGTTTACTGCCATACTCTTTTGCCATGTATTAATATGATTCCCTGGCTACTAATGATATTTTTCTATCTTTGTAAATTGAGGTAAATTAAAGACTGTAACATGATGAACCTCGTTCATTGCTGCTGGTTCATCTGACTGACAAGGTACGTGCTCATCACCATACACTTATTGAAATAATTATAGTCACACATGAGCAATACTCTATCTATTTGGTTCATTTCAAATTCTCAGTACTTATCCCAAAATGAACCGGTTTCAAAGAGTCCCATCAAACCTTAATTAGCCTAGATTTAGGGAGTTATAACTGTCTAATCACCGACACTCCTGCAACGATTAGACTCCCACTTGACCAAGAATGATGCCCGTTGTATAATTTATAACCACATCTTTAAAAGGCCATCAGTACCTCCCCTCTTCAAAAGCATAACTGTCGAACCAAGTTCATCATTCCTCTCATACCAAAGCGATCAACATTCTTCTCTCCCCAAATCTTCATAACAATGTCTTATACACCACCCCCTGCTTCATCTTCATCAACCACCCCTGATTATGAGGTCGATCTTGATGACACTGGTTCAAATTCTCCATCGATACACAACTCACATTCTCTAACCAGGTCTTCAACCCCCCAAAATCCTCCAGTTCCTGAATCTATCCCTAAACCCACTCCTTCACCCAAATTAGTCCCAGCCGTTACACCTAGCACCACTCCAACCCCTAGAAAAAATAGATTAAAGATGTTGGCCAGGAAAACAGTTGCCTCTGGTTCTCATGCCAAAAAATTGAATGAGATACTTGAAACCAGCAAGGTCCAAGACTCTAAATCTTCCAGCGAGTCTTTCAGATCTGCAAATGAGGATGAAGCACCGGGTTCATCTGAAACTGAAAAGGGACATCTTGAAGTTGGGTTTGCTACTGAAATGGCTGAAAACATGTTTATCTTGATTGGGTCAATAGTGGATGTAGAGGTACCGGATAGACGAAGAAAAATTAGGAAAAAAATAAACATTAAGAGAGAGGGAGAAGGCAGTTCAGAAAGGGGATATGGGAAGGAAGGTGCCACTCTGGCTATTGGTGGCCCCGCTCCTATGATTGTTGAGGAAGGAGTCAAAGTTTCAGGGGGAAGCAATTCTGGGGAAGCACCAGTAGGTCTGGAAAGGGGAACCTGGTTTATCTATTGAGGAAATGTTGGCTGAGTTGATGCAAAAGTTGGGTGAGTCCTACAATCCCAAAAATAAGAGAACTCCAAAATCCAAGAAAGCTAATACCCCGGTTCCAACAAAGAAGAGGAAAGCTTCATCATCTGCTGAGGCTCTTTCCCCAAAGAGTCGTGTTACTAGAAGCACAGTTAGGCGAGGAGAAGAAGAATTGGAAAAAGCTCTGAGAAAGAGCAAGAATAAGAAGTCTGCTAAGGGAAAGGCAAAAGTTGGAGAGCCTGTTGAGGAAGTTCATGTTGATGACTATGAGATGGACCTGGTCCATCAGAAAGAAACAACCAGCACCAGTTGAGGCTGAGGCACCAAAACCCAAGAAAGCTAAGGCTTTGTCCAAGAAGTCAGCATTTGTGTCTGCCACACCCTCAACAGTTGCAAAGAGGACCAGGTATGCGTCAAAGAAAGTAAAGATTGTTGGTGATGAGGAATGGAGTGGAGAAGAAGAGGAAGTGTCTGGTGAGGAGACTGACTAACTCACAATGTTTGGTAAGAGTACTATCTTGAATGGGAAGCTGTTTAGAGACCTTGAGGAGTCAGGGATGATTTTCCAGTTGGATACCTTGGATGTGCAAGGGTGGAAGGACATGGTTTTTCACCTTGAGGGAAAGCTGGCTAGGAATGAGTTGGTTGAATTTATGGCCAACACAGTTGTCAAAGATGGCAGAGTATCCTCCAAGATTCAAGGGGTTGAGATTTCGTTTGATGAAAAGGAGTTGGGGAAGATATTGTATATCCCTTCTGAGGGTTATGATGATTACACAAGACAATAGTGGCCTAATCTAGATGATTTGCCCTCAGCTCTTCAAATCACAAGGTCCTTCTGTGAGAATGAGCAAGAACTGGAGCCCAGGACAGTATTTAAGAGTGAGATGAGGCCTCAGCACAAACTGTTCTTCGAGTTTGTGATAAAATTTATGCTTCCTAGGTAAGAGCGAAGGCACATTGCCAGTTACATAGATCTCACGCTCATGGAGTGCTTGTACAGGGGTAAATAGATCAATTATCCTGCCTTCATCATCCAGCTCTTGGAAAGGTTTGTGAATGGAGCCAAGGCACGTGCTATACCTTATGGGTTTATCCTAACTGTTGTGCTTGCTCACTTCAAGGTTCCAGTGAAGAATGCTGAAATGGCTACTGCTAAGGACTACTTTGGGAAGAATACCCTGCTGACCTATGACTACACTGTTAATATTCCTGAGGATGAACCTGGTTCATCTAGGAAACTGCCTGTTAATAGCAAAGTCAGGACGCTTGTGCAGGACGGTGAGATCAAGGATGCAGAGATCCTTCGTTTGAAATCTCGCCTTATTGAGGTTGAAGCTGAGCGGGATGCTCTCAAAGCTGAATTAGACAAAGAAAAGGAGAAGAATGAGGGTGTTCTTCATCAAATGCTCTCTCTTCTTCAAGCCAAGACCACAACCTCCTCTGCCCCTTCCCAGCCTTAGGAGCCCAGTGCCTCCAAAAAATCCCCTCTATGACCCAGTTTGGGATTGTTTTGCTTTTTGTTTTCTGTTTTGCTCATGGTTGCGACTGTTCATAATTCTTTTTGTGTATGGTGCCTGATCTGCCATCTAATCAATAAATTTTGTTATTTGATTATTGGTTTTGTCTCAGTTTCATAAAAAACTTACATTTGATTGGTTTCCTTTGATGATTAATTCATGATTTGCATCTACAGTTGCCTCAATGGCCATGAGTAATTGTTAATACTTCTGGTAAGTTTATCATTTTGCAACTTTTCGATGATGGCAAAAGGGGGGAGATATGTGCTTTTTCAAAATTTCAATGCTTTTTGTGATATTTATAACCTAATGAACCTGGTCTCTCTATGATGAATGCTTAAATCTATAAAAAAATGTCTATGTTAGATTGAAGTATGTACAGGGTTAAGCACAAAGTTTATCATCATCAAAAAGGGGGAATTTGTTGAATCAAGTCACTACATGGTTTTGAAGATTGACAAATTCCAACCCAGTTGAGCTAGATCCATCAGGGCAAACATAGTCAAACAGACCCATTGGCACGAGAAGCGTCCATGCACAGGAGAAAAACATTATCTGTGAACTAAGAGGTTATCTCCTAAGCGAAAAGGTTGCAAATTGATAAGAAGATAGAGTTCGATTTCAGGTAGGACATAATCGAGATCAAGGAAGTTGAGATAAAGTCAAACTCTTCCACCAAGGAAGAGTTGTATTAGAATTGAACAACAACGTCTCAACTACTGACTCTATAAAATGTTGAAGTATTCCTGCTGAAGAAATAACGCACAAACACAGAAGTGAAACAAGAACTGAAAGCAAAATTACGAAAGCAATTTGGCAAGCAGAATCATTGTGCGACACAAAAGCTACTTGAACCAGCTAGAAGAACCAGTTCCATCTGTTGCTTTTTTGTCTAGTTTATTCATAGTAGGTGATTACATATTGTATCTTTCAGCTTTATCTAGAAGCATTAGAAATATGTACACATTGTTCAAGTTAGAGTTAACTTGAAGTTTGTCACAAATAGCTAGAGGCAAGTTTGCCACAAAGGGATTAGAGTTAGTCCTTAGGTTTACAAAAGAGTTTATTTTGTAAATGTTGTTTGGCTCATTGATATAGTGAAGAGTTTGGGAAAATCCTACTGAGAAGTAAGTCGTGGTTTTTTCACCTTTGAGTCAGGTGTTTTTCACGTAAAAATTGTTGTGTTCTTTAAATTCTGCAATTACTTTTCCGCAAACTGTAGAAGTTGGAACACCAAGAAGAACCAGGTTCTTCTATAGAGACTGCATTCGAAAATTGGACACCACACAAATCATAACCCCCCCCCCCCTTCTTGTGTGGTATTGTCGTATAGAACATCATTATATGTTTTGTAACTTTCAAAAATTGAAATAATGCATGCCATGTAAATTGGAAGAATATTTTTGAATGTAATAGCGAAGTGCTGTTATAGAGGACATATATTGTAACACAACATTAAAAATAATTTCAAAAAAACTTAACTTTTATAGTGAAGTGTTGTTATACAGGAATATTGCTATAAAGAGGTATGGCTGTATTATTATCTTGAACGATAGTAGTTTGGAGAGTAATTTAAATGGATTACCCTCTTGGCTGTAGGGGTGTAGAGTTTCGAATTGGCTCCAACATATCCAGTGAGTCCAATATAAGGAATAACATACGAAGCAAGGAGATAATTAATGTCATTTAGTGTAAGGATTAAAAGGTGGTTTTAATTGAGGTCCAAATGCATCGTTCCTAACTGTTGCAAATGCTTCTCTACTTAGATTTCGCAATGGTCTTGGAAATCCTGCTACTGCATTCTTGATTGCGCTGCAATATATGTATGTATGCATATATATATATATATATATATATATATATATATATATATATATATATATATATATATATATATATATGAAATTAAATCAATTCCTGAAGAAGATGTGTAGGCGTCACGATACCTATGTTGTTTGAACTTTTCAGAAATGTCGTCAGGTACGTGTCGAATCTTTCAAAAGTGATGTATTTTTTAACGATTCGACATGCGCGCGATGACATTTTTAAAGAGTCCGTATAACATTGCTTGATGTTGTTTTGTTGAATTGGATAAAGAATATTTGAAACTGAAAAACAAAAGTATTTTGAGATTGAAATTGTGTTTGAGTATGAATTTTACTTGAAAAAAGCTGAATCTCTGTGAACGATTCAAACAAATTTCTCAATATTTTATTAATCCAATACATCTTCCGTCTTATTTTTTGTGATACACTTTTTGTTTAAATACGTTCTAAATACAGTCAGACCTCTCTATAACAACATCCCTATATAACAACACTTCTCTATAAAAGTCAAGTTTTTTCGGAACCAACTTTTATGTTATGTTATAATATATGTTCTCTATAACAATACTTCGCTATAACATCCAAAAATATTTGAAACAAACAAAATTGTTATAGAGAGATTTTAGTGTATATACCTAACATGGCCAACTTCTTGGAATCCGAATTGAGCAATGACATCTCTAATTAGAGGGCTGAGTTTTGCAATTCTAGCCCCAATAGGTGAGGGTCCACCATTTGCAAGCTCAGGTGCAAAGCTATCCAATCCATGGCCAAAAGAACCCCAAGAGAAAAATTCAGCATCCATATACTCTAAATTCAAAGGAAATTCTAATAAATCAACATCCGATTTTGGCAAGTTAGAACCAATAATAGCACAACTTGAACTTAGTAACTGCAAAAAGAGGAAAATAAGTAGTGAGAAATAAGCAAATGCCATGGTTACAGCTGAAAGAAAGAAGGAACTAAAAGTGGAATGAAGCTCAAGTTAAAGGAAGAAAAAAGAACCTAAAACTGAGGTTTGGGTTTTAATATCTTATTGTCTGTATCTTAAGAACTGGCATTCTAGTTAGTTAGACGTTGGCAATAACGTAATTTGATGAGTTCCATCTTTATAGTTTTACCACTGACCCATTGAATTGTTAATATTATATTATAGTTAAAAACATAAAATTATTGAAGTTTTAGTGATTTTTATACACACACATCATATATATACATAGGCAGACCAAGGATTTAAAAATGGCAGGGATCACTATCGAATAAAATTTTGAGCTGAAGTGCTAATCAAATCCAAGTGCATTAAAAGTCAAGTTGTGCCCGTCAAAATCGACCAATCAACTGCCTAAACTTTGAGTCTTAGGATGCCAATCAAAGTATTTACCTGTCATTTAAGATATATGCCCGCACGCGACACAAGACACACGCGCACACACACACACACACACACACATATATATATATATATATGTATGTAATATTATTTTTTGAAATTATCGAGAGCCAGCGACCCCTACCTAAGGGTAGGTCCGCTTCTTATATTATTGATGTTTTAGTGATTTTCACACACACACATCATATATATACATAGGCGGACCATGGATCTAAAAATGGCAGGGACATTACTATCAAATAAAATTTGAGCAAACACTGAAGTGCGAATCAAATCCAGGCAGCGCATTAAAAGTCAAGTTATGCCTGCTAAAATCGACCAATCAACTGCCTAAACTTTGAGTCTTAGGGTTCTAATCAAAATATATATCTTTCATTTAAGATATATGCCCCCCTCCCTCCCCTCGGCACACGTGCGCGCGCACACACTCACACACAAACATACACACACACACACATATATATATATATATACACACACACTAGTCCTTGCGCGTCTATCCCATATAATTAGTACAAAATTAAAAATTGTATCATTTTTACATGAATGATAAAACGCTTTGAATCATGATTGCATTTATAAAAAAAGAATTACATTTAGAAATCATAACAATCTAAATATGTAAGCTAAGAAAAATAGAAGGAGAAGATAAAATGTATGAACCGTAAATGTTAGCTCAAAAAAATTATTATAAGCATGAAAGTAAAAGAGCTTATCTTTGTAAATTGAAGAATTTAGATACATGTACCTTAATAAATTTTTTGATAATTCCAAGTCAAATTTAATGTTACAAAACTAACTTTTGTTATCAATATTGAAGGTATTATTAGTACTATAACTTTTAAGGGCATAAAATTCTAATAATATTGTAGGGTCATTTTGATCTTTTATATTCAACTTTTATTTTTTATGCTTACAATATAGTAAGATAAAAATATTTTTTTTGGAAATGATGATGACAAAGATACAGATGGAGACAGAAGAGAGAGTAAAAGCTTCTAAATTTCAGGTGGGAAAGAGGTAGTTGAGAAGATTTTGGACAAAGACACAGATGGAGACAGACGGAATAGTTTTTCATAACTATAGTCATGCTTATGTTTTCTCTTTTCCATTTTTGTTTGTCCAAATGTAATCGTTCATGAAAATTGTAAATGTCAAATCTTAGTATATTGGCCATTTGGATCCAGGTTAAGTAGTATGCTAAGGCCTATGCCCAAAAGGAAACCGAAGAATTAGCAGCGAAGGACATTTGTCATGTATTCATATAATTGGTGTAAATATTAGTGCGAGTAAGTTTTTACCGTCAGATTAGAATATAATATTAGATTCAACAGTCACGAAACAAGCCAAGCTCTGATGATCGAAGCGTGATAATAGCCTACCACCACAACTTGCCTCGGCCCTACGTGGATGCAAAAGTTATAAGACGTGTTCTTTCTAAGTGTAGAAGAAGAGTAGTACTGGCAGCAAAATAATAATAGGAAGAAATGAGTGTACTGAAAACCAACTCAGTGAAGACACTTTGAATCATAGGAAAAGACACTTTTGAATAGTTTATTTTCTTAAAAGGAAAAAAAAAAATTGAGAAAAAAGAAAAATATCAATTCTGGTCTTAAGGAGTGTCGCATCACCTTTAAAATATAGATCATACTATTATTATTGATTCATCCTCTCATAAATATTGTAGCAGAAAGAAAACATCTTATATAAGTCTATACACATACATGATGTGTTCGTACATACTTTATTATGGTATAATTTCAAATATTTAAGGGTACATGTCTTTAGGCAATCGCGGTTTTGCCTTAGCAAAAAATGGCATGGTGCAAAGGAGAGCAGATTCCGGGTAATCATCAGTCAAGTCATTGCCTGGAGAGTTCGGTGGTAAACTCCAAGTAAACCCTTGAAGAAGCCTAGTAAGTAACATAGTGGTAATTGTTGAGCCAAGTTTTACACCTGGACAACCTCGTCGTCCAATACTGAATGATAATAAATATAACTTTGAATCAGTGAAAACTACATCACCACCTTCCTCGTTCATATGGCGCTCTGGCTTGAACTCCACGGGATCATCCCAAACTCTAGGGTTTCGGCCAAGTCCAAGACGACTTAATAACACTACACTCCCTTTTGGGATGAAGTATTCACCAACAACAAAATCCGATACAGATACATGCGGAATGTTAAAAGCCGCCAAGGGATGTAGTCGAAAGGACTCTTTAATACAGGCTTTGACATAGTTTAACTGTGGCAAGTCGGACTCTTGAACCAATCTATTGTTCCCAACGACATTGTCAATCTCTTCTATGGCCCTTTGCATTATCTTTGGTTGGTTTAACATTTCTTTGATTGTCCATTCGACCGCATATGAGGGATTATCTAACGTAGCAAGTATGATTTCCTGTCAATATAGTTGGTAACCAAGAAGGTCAAACAAAATAATCGTAGTTGATTTTCTAAAAACAAACTTTATGCTTTTCTAAAATCAAATCAAATATTTTCCAAAAACAAAAAATGCAAGTCTCGTTCCGCCACATAAACTAATAAAATGATGTAATCCAAACGGACAATCGATCTTCTGACTTATGTTTCAAAAATATTTCTAAATTCTTTTGAAATACTCCCTTGTTCCGGTTTATGTGACCATTTTTGCTTTTCAATATTCAAACTACGTACATTTTGACCAACATTTTAAAAGAAAATTTTTCATTATATTGACATGGGAAGAATTAAAAGTTATAGTACTTTTTGTATAATTTCTGAATATCTAAATTTTAACTTTAAATATCGAGTTAATCTAATTCAAAGATAAGTTAAACTGATTCTCGAAAAATAAAAAAAGTTCACATAAACTGAAACAGAGGGAGTAAATTAAGAAAAGCCATTGAGTAATGTTAAATTTTCATTACTTATATGGTTAAAACATATTGAAATTGGTTTTAAGCGAGATTCAAGACAGATTTAGCAGTTTCTAACGAAATCTTACTCGTCTGTTTCGATTTATATGACGATGTTTGATTGGATACTGAGCTTCAGAAAGAGACTTTTGAAACTTGTGACTTTAAATATGTCATGACATTTATAGCCGTAAAAGCACGTCACTAAAGGTAAAAATGAAAACCTTAAAGAATATCATGTTGTTCACATGGTTTAAGAGATTGGAAGTATACTCACAAGGACTTGCGCTTTAATTTCTTTAGCATTCAACATAGGATTCCCATTAGTATCTCTGAGCATGATAAGAACATCAAGGATGTCTTCTTCCACAGTTTTATTGCCATCCTTCCAAATATGAATCCTCTGGTCAATTTCAAGATCAATGTGTTTTGTTGCTATGGCAAAGGCTTTCTTAATAATTGCCTTATGACCATCTAAATCAAATTCACTTAACCATGGTAAGTAATCTGAGATACTAAAAAAATGGAAATATTCAAGAAGTGTAAAAATTGCATCAACTTGCTCTTCCTCTTCTTCTGATTCTACTAATGGTCCAAGTAATCTCTTGCTGAAAATCATATTCTTAATAACATTTGCACAATAGTATCTTGTCACTTTCCTCAAGTTAATAACAAGACGTTTGTTAATGCACTGATCATAAACGAATCGAAGTCTTCATCTCTCTTACGACGAAGCCAATGAAAAGATGTAGGAGAGAGGACATGAGACGTAAGAATTCTTCTCATTTTCATCCATTGATCACCCATTGGAAGAAAGATTGAAGTCAAGTAGCCATTGCTAACGAGGTCTGCGGACATGCAAATAGGCCTCGATGAGAAAATCGAGTCTTGATTCTTTAAAAATAGGCAAGCAAGCTCAGGAGAAGTGACAGGAATGACATGAACATTACCAAGACGAATGCAAGCAATTTCAGTCTCCATTTCTTCCATTAGTTTGTGTATCCACTCAAATGCTGGCTTTTTGCTTAGTACCATTTGAGGAATGCAACCAACTATTGGCCATGGTTTTGGACCTGGAGGCAATAATGGCTTATTTCTTGTACTACTCAATAATTTGCTGGTTATCTCAAGGATTATGGAAATGAAAATTTGCCATAGAGTAGTAATATAGCTAAGGAAAGTGGAAACCACATTAAAAAAATAAACAATGTGTGGCAATTTAATATTTCTGATCATGATTTTAATTTCCTTGTGATTTCTGAAGGCTCTATCTACACTATTTATATTACTTTCCATAGAAAAGCAACAAGATAAGGAAGATTAGTACGTATCTAATCTGACGATTAGTACTAATTACTCTAAAGATAGTGAAAAGTAGCGGAGTAGTAATCTATCTATCTATCTATCTATCTATCTATCTATCTATATATCTATACTATATTAAAAGCACGAAGGTTCTTAGCGAAATGTTGTTCGTCTTTTTTATCCCTTAAAAATAAATTTTATATTAGACAAAATTGTCATTTTAAGGACTCCTTTTAAGTTTAGTAGTCTTTGATTTTTGTTAAAAATATCTATATTATTTTATAAGCACGAAGTCCCTTAACGAAATATCGTTCGTCTTTTTTACTCCTTAGAAAAAAAAGTTCATAAAGGACAAAATAGTCAATTTAATTTTCTTAAGATTTTGAAATAGTTATTCAAAATAGGCAACTCCTAATAGTTATCTATTACTTACTCCCTCCGGTCCACTTTAATTGATTCTTTCACTATTTTTACACATATTAAAGAATCCATATTTTAGCATTAATTAACAATAAAATTGACCATGTTAACCTTAATTTGTTCATTGAAAATATAACAAATACTCTTAGGCTCCTTACTCCAAAGGCAACTTTCAAAAAAAGATAATTTCTTCTTGACATATGAAAAAATTAAATATTGTGGATCACAAAAGAAAAAGTAAAAAAATCAATTAAAGTAGACCGGAGAAAGTAATTGTTCAACTTGAAGGCATGAGTATAATTTGATGACTGTTTATACGTCTCATCACTTTGTAGAAACAATAGATTAATAGTTTGGCGTTTTTACTGTGTGAGCATAAAACTTTTGATTAATAAAATAATGACAAGTTAAATAATTTGTAAATACGTCAGCAATTTAGTAAATAAGTTACAAGGTCAAACAATCCTCAAAATTGACCTATATTTGTCGGATATATATTTTTCACGTGGACGACTATATATTATACTTTTAGGAGGAATATTGATGCCAATAATGAAAATTTTGACTTGTTATTTGTATGTATATATTCCAATTGGTTATTATAAAAGCACGAACGTTTCACGCTAAATATTGAGTGACAAAAATATCCTCANTATATATATATATATATATATATATATATATATATATATATATATATATATATATATATATATATATATATATATATATATATATATATATATATATATTCCAATTAAATTAGATATCTAATCTCCTACCTAACAAAGGCACTAAACATAGTCCTAATCTGATATTAATTCACAAGACAATTCACATTCTTATGAAGCTAATCGAGGTTGTGCCACAACAGAACCAAAGTCATCTGCTTTAATGTCTGTTGCTTCAAAGTTCAAATCATCAATGGTCTCTTCGAAATACAGATATTAGTTTATTTAGTTTTATTTCAACAGCAAAGGCCGAAAAATATTCTTAAAGAACATGTTAGACATTGCTGCAAGAAGAGGATTATCTTTTCACCAGTTTACCATAATGAAGTTATATAACTACTTCAACAATGTCCAAAAAGAATTAATGAAGATTCCAAAATACTCATGTTGAGACAGGATGAAAATCAAGTCTGAATAAATTGATATCTTGATGTGACCAATTATAACGACCCGGCCAGTCGTTTCGTGAGTTATAGCCCCATTTCCCCAATCTCTGCTTCTTTATGTGTTATTCAGTTGTATTGTATTGTAACGGTTTGGTTGGTTTGGGATCGGAGTTGTTTCGGAGTGGAATGAGACACTTAGTCTCTTATTAGGGAGCTTAAGTTGGAAACAGCCGGATGGCGACTTATCTGTAAACGATCTCGGATTCAGATGGTAAGTAATGATTGTAAATCTAATCCTGTGGGTATGAAACCCCAGATTGTGTCATGTGACTATTGTGAGGTGACGCACATGCTAGGTGACAGGTGTGTGGGCGTGCATCGTTGGGGATTGTGACTCGGTCCATCCCGTAGCAACGGTAAAGTTGCATATTTTGTTGAAATTATATGATACTTATGTGGTTTAGAAAGAATTTCTACAAATTGGTTGGATGCCATGTTTAGGCCTTATGCTAGTGTTGTTTTGACCCTTAGAGGTCTTTTCTTGATATTCCCTCATTGTTTTTGATTGAAACTCTATACTCAGTCATGTTTATACATATTTACTGCATAGCTCAACCTCTATTACTCTATTTTTGATGCATCATATAAATATTGTTTTGGGATGAGTACGTTGATTTATGAGAGCCCGCGAGGATGGTGAGGTTTATGACTGAGTGAGGCCGAGGGCCTGATTTGTGAGGATATCTATAGGATCGGGATGCACGCCGTAACATGTTTGATATAGGTCGAGGGCCTCATTGATTTATGTCATGATTTGGCTTGATATAGCGCTTGGGCTGAAGGAGCCCCTCTGAGGCTGTACACACCACTAGTAAGCGCAGGTACCTACTGAGTGTGAGTGCCGAGTGCCGAGTGCTAAGTGATTGGGAGGCATGTGTGATGGTGAGGTTTGCCTGAGGGACTGTTTACTAGTGACCGTGAGGTTTGCCCGAGGAGCTGTATATGAGTGATGTTTTTCCCGAGGTGCTGATTATGATTTCATCATTTTTGCTCACCGTTGCATTGAGCCTTGTTTGAAAACAGTTGAAAGGTGTTTTTAAATGATTTCACTGGAACTTGATTTAAACGATATGATTTGATTCAACTCTGGTTTTAAGAGAATGTTGTATTTTTACGGAGCTTTGTGATATGAACTTTACTTGCATCATTGCTCGTCACTACTTCTCAGTCTTTATATACTTTTGTTACTTACTGAGTTGGCGTACTCACGTTACTCCCTGCACCATGTGTGCAGATCCATGAGTATCTGGACGCGCTAGCAGCTGTTGACTATTCTAGTTGCATATTTTCTAGGAGATAGCAATGTAGTTTCCTGGCGATCGCAGATCTGCTCTTCTCCTTCTTATCTTCCTTTAGTTGTTTTTAGCTTCTTTCCAGACTAGTTTAGGCTCGATATTGTCAGATAAATTTTAGTATATGCTCATGACTGGTGATACCCTGATGTCGGGCTTTTCTTTCCACACTTTTGTTTTGATTTGAACTTCTTTATGAAGGTTTATTGTTAAATAGCTTTGAAATTATCTTTTAAATGAAAACATCATTTTGTTTTTAGTAATGAGTCAGCTTGCCTAGTACCATGATAGGCTCCATCACGACAGGGTTAGTTTGGGTCGTGACAAGTTGGTGTCTGAGCCTAGGTTACATAGGTCTCACAAGTCATGAGCAGGTTTAGTAGTCTTGCGGATCGGTGCGGAGACGTCCGTACTTATCTTCGAGAGGCTGCCGAACCATTAGAGAAATCTCACATTCTTGTCGTGCGAATCCATTGATTCTGGTAGCTAAACTTCTATTGTTTCATTCTCTCACAGATGGTGAGGACTCACATTACTGGACAAGGTGACCAGCCATTAGTACAACCAGCCACGCCGGCGAGAAGCCGAGGCCGTGATAGTGGTAGAGGTGCAGCCCGCACAGCAGCCAGGGCAGTACTTGTAGACCCTCTAGTTGCTCCAGACCAGGTCTCAATCGCTGATGCTCCAGCGGGACCAGCTCAGGCACCACTTGTGCCTATTGTGGTTACTGGCCTTCAGGAGGCCCTAACTCATATCTTATCAGTATGTATTGGCCTTGCTCAGGCGATTTCTGTTTCTACGACAGCAGCTACTTCTCAGGCAGGGGAGGCACTTAGACTCCCGCTGCTCGTACCCAGGAGCAGGTTGTTCAGGGACGTTAGAACCCGGGGCACCACCAGCCTAACCGGTTGCAGCTGCTCAGGACTATGTAGTTCCTGTTATCCCCGAGGATGAATAGCGTAGATTGGAGAGGTTTGGGATACTCGAGCCTCCATATTTCAGTGGTGGTGAGGGTGAGGATGCATAGGGTTTCTTGGATAAGTGTTAGAGGATGCTCCGTACATCAAGTATTCTGGAGACCAGTGGGGTCTCATTCACTACTTTCCAGTTCTCTGGGGTTGTATTTAGTTGGTGGGAGGCTTACGAGAGGCATAGACCGAATGGCACAACAGCCCTTACTTGGCAGCAATTCTCCGTTCTCTTTCTGGAGAAGTTTTTACCTCAGTCCCACAGAGAAGAGCTGCGTAGACAGTTCGAGCAGCTTCGACAGGGTGATCTGGTGCTACTTTTGATGAGGTTGTCAACATTTCTCGACATATTGATATGGTTCGCGTTCAGGAGAAGGTTGAGAGGGAGGCCAAAATGCCTCGTGGACAGGGTGGATTCAGTGGTGCTCCTCATGGGGGTCAGTTTCAGCGCAGCACAGGGCCGCCCATTCAGATATGCTCAGTCAGCCCGCCCAGCTCACCGTGGTGCATCATCGGGACATGGTTCTCACATCCCATCAGAGTCACTCATCACTTAGTGCCCTCCCAGCCCAGAGTTCGTCCTGTGCTCCATCAGTTCAAGGATCCTCCATGCCAGGTTCTTCTATCAATTATCCCGGTGCTAGGGGTTCCCGTCAGTCCCCATCCCCTGCACCATGGAGTTATTTTTGAGTGTGAGGAGCTTAGGCATATGTGGAGGCAATGTCCTCGTCGTCATTGGGGTCCGTCTCAGTAGAGGAGTCAGACATCAACTTTAGCACCAGTTACTTCACCACTCGCCCAGCCAACTAAGGGCGGAAGTTAGTAAGCTAGGGGTCGCCTTAGAGGGGGAGGTCGATCAGGTGGTGGTCAGGACCATTTTTTATGCATTCCCAGCCAGACCAGATGCTATAGCTTCTGATGCTGTGATTACAGGTATTGTTTCAGTCTGTCAACGAGATGCCTCGGTATTATTTTGATCATGTGTGGTGACTATTGGGGCTTTGGAGACCCGAGTGGACCTTCTGTTGCTTAGTATGGTTGACTTTGATGTGATATTGGGTATGGACTGGTTATCTCCATGACATGTTGTTCTAGATTATCACGCTAAGACTGTGACGTTGGCGATGTCGGGATTTCCGAGGGTTGAGTGGAGCGGTTCTATGGATTATGTACCAAGTAAGGTGATTTCATACTTAAAGGCTCAACGCATGGTTGAAAGGGGTTTCCTATCTTAGTTGGCTTTTGTGAGAGATGTTAGTGTAGAGACTCCTATCATTGATTCTGTTCCGGTGGTACATGATTTTCCGGATGTTTCCCTGCTGGCCTGCCGGGCATGCGGCCTGACAGGGATATTGACTTTGGTATTGATTTGGTGCCGGGCACTCAGCCCATTTCTATCCCACCGTATCGTATCGCACCGACGGAGTTGAAGGAATTGAAAGAACAACTTCAGGAACTCCTTGATAAGGGGTTTATTCAGCCTAGTGTGTCACTTTAGGTGCACGGGTTCTATTTGTGAAGAAGAAGGATGGTTCCATGCAGATGTACATTGATTACAGGCAGTTGAACAAGGTCACAGTAAAGAACAAGTATCATTTGCCTCGTATTGATGATTGATTTTACCAGCTTCAGGAAGCGAGGGTGTTCTCCAAGATTGATTTGAGATCCGAGTATCACGAGCTGAATATTCGGGATTCAGATATTCTTAAGACAACTTTCAGACCCATTATGGCCATTATGAGTTCTTCGTGATGTCTTTTGGGCTGACCAATGCCCCAACATCATTCATGCATTTGATGAACAATGTATTCCAGCCCTATTTGGACTCCTTCATTATTGTATTCATTGATGACATCCTGTTGTACTATCATAGCCAGGAGGAGCATGCTCAGCATTTGAGGATTGTATTACAGATATTGAAGGAGTAGAAGCTTTATGCAAAGTTCTCCAAGTGTTAGTTTTGGCTCGGTTCAGTAGCATTCTTGGGTCACGCAGTGTCCAACGAGGGTATCCAGGTGGATCTGAAAAAGATAGAGGCGGTGCAGAGTTGGCCTAGACCGTCCTCAGCCACGTAGATTAGGAGCTTTCTTTGTTTGGCGGGTTATTACCGTCGCTTTGTGGAGGGATTTTGATCTATTGCATCTCCCTTGAAAAAATTGACCCAAAAGGGTGCTCCATTCAGGTGGTCGGATGAGTGTGAGGAGAGCTTTCAGAAGCTCAAGACTGCTTTGACCACAGCTTCATTGTTAGTTCTGCCATCAGCTTCAGGTTTTTTACCGTGTATTGTGATGCCTCGAGGATAGGCATTTGATGTGTTTTGATGCAGGAGGGTAGAGTGATTTCCTATGCCTTGCGCCAGTTGAAGACTCATGAGAAGAACTATCCTGTCCATGATCTTGAGTTAGAACCCATTGTTCACGCCTTGAAGATTTGACGTCATTATTTGTATGGGGTTCATTATGAGATCTATACTGATCACTGGAGTCTGCAGCATCTGTTTAAGCATAAGGATCTTAATTTGCATCAACGGAGATGGTTGGAGCTTCTTAAGGACTATGATATCACTATTTTGTACCATCCGGGGAAGGCCAGTGTGGTGGCCGATGTTTGAGTCATCGGGCGCGGAGTTTGGGGAGTCCAGCATATCTTCCGGCAATAGAGAGACCTTTGGCATTGGATGTTTAGGCCTTAGCAAGACAACTTGTGAGGTTGGATATTTCGTAGCC
Source organism: Nicotiana knightiana (assembly GCA_005239525.1). Taxonomy (NCBI): domain Eukaryota; kingdom Viridiplantae; phylum Streptophyta; class Magnoliopsida; order Solanales; family Solanaceae; genus Nicotiana; species Nicotiana knightiana. Next base: position 27,211 of record ML387261.1, on the reverse strand, counting down.
AAGTTGGGTATTGGCTTGCGTGGTATTCAGGTCTTTTCTTTATGACTGTATCAGGAAGCGTCAGTATGATGACCCCCACTTGCTCGTTCTTCAAGAAAGGGTCCGGCGAGGTGATGCTAGGGATATGACTATTGGTGATGACGGCCTGTTGAGGATGCAAGGCTGGATAAGTGTGACTAACATAGAAGGGCTTCGAGAGTTGATTCTTGAGGAGGCTCACAACTCGCAGTATTCCATCCATCCGGGTGCCGCGAAGATGTACCAAGATTTAAGACAACACTATTGGTAGAGGGGGATGAAAAATGATATATCTAGGTTTGTAGCTCGGTGTCTCAACTGTCAGTAGGTTAAGTATGAGCATCAAAGACTGGGTGGCTTGCTTTAGAGATTAGCTATTCCGGAGTGGAAGTGGGAGCAGATCACCATGGACTTTGTAGTTGGGCTCCCACGAACTTCAAGGAAGTTCGATGCTATTTGGGTCATTGTGGATTGGCTGACCAAATCCGCACACTTCATTCCTGTTGGTACTAATTATACTTCAGAGCGGTTAGTTGAGATTTACATTCGAGAGATTGTTCGCCTGCATGGTTTCCCAGTTTCCATCATTTCAGATAGGGGTACTCAGTTCACATCACATTTTTGGAGGGCTGTGCAGCGAGAGTTGGGTACTCAGGTTGAGTTGCGCACAAATTTTCACCCTCAGACGAAATGGCAGTCCGATCCTACTATTCAGATATTAGAGGACATGTTGTGCGCTTGTGTCATTGATTTTGGTGGTTCATGGGACTAGTTTCTGCCACTCGCGGAGTTTGCATATAACAATAGTTATCAGTCGAGTATTCAGATGGCTCCGTAAAGGCTTTATATGGGAGGAGGTGTAGATCTTCGGTAGAATGGTTTGAGCCGGGGGAGGCTAGGCTCTTGGGTACATGCTTGGTTCAGGATGCATTAGATAAGGTAAAATTAATTCAGGAGCGGCTTCGCACGGCGCAGTCTAGGCAGAAGATCTATGCGGACAGGAAGGTCCGTGATGTGTCTTTTATGGTTGGGGAGAAGGTTTGAAGGTATCACCCATGAAGGGTGTTATGAGGTTTGGGAAGAGGGGAAATTTGAGCCCCCGGTTCATCGGGCCTTTTGAGGTGCTTCAGAGGATAGGGGAGGTGGTTTACAAGATTGCTTTGCCACCCAGCTTGTCGAGTGTGCATCTGGCATTTCATGTTTTCATGCTCCGAAAGTATGTTGGCAAACCGTCCCATGTTTTGGACTTCATCACGGTTCAGTTGGAGGGTGATATGACCTATAATGTGGAGCTGGTGGCCATTTTGGATCGGCAGGTTCGAAAGTTAAGGTCAAAGGAAATAGCTTCAGTGAAGGTGCAGTGGAGAGATCAGCCTGTGGAGGAGGCCACCTGGGAGACCGAAGATGCAGATGATATATCCACACCTATTTGAGACTTCGGGTATATTTCTAGACCCGTTCAAGGACGAACGCTTGTTTAAGAGGGGGAGGATGTAACGACCCGACCGGTCGTTTCGAGAGTTATTGCCCCATTTTCCCCCATCTATGCTTCTTTATGTGTTATTCAGCTGTATTGTATTATATCGGATTGGTTGGTTCGGGACCGGAGTGGTTTTGGAGTGGAACGAGACACTTAGTCTCTTATTAGGGAGCTTAAGTTGGAAAAGTCAATCGGATGTTGACTTATATCTAAATGATCCTGGATTTGGATTTTTATGGTTCGATTAGCTCCATTAGGTTATTTTGGACTTAGGAGCACATCCGGAATGTAATTTGGAGGTCTGTGGTAGAACTAGGCTCGAATTGGCGAAAATTAGAAATTTGGCAATTTTGGTCGGCAGTGGAGAACTCGATAGTGGGGTCGGAATGAAATTATGGAAGTTGGAGTAGGTTCGTAGTGTCATTGGTGACGTGTTTATTAAATTTGAGGTCGTTCGGATGGGGTTTGGTAGGCTTCAGTGTCGTCTGCGGAATTTGGAATCTTAGAAGTTCTTAGACTTGAATTTGAGGGCAATTTGGTGTTTTGAGTGTTCCGAAAGTTCAACTAAGTTCGTATATTGATATATGACTTGTTGGTATTATTGGTTGAGGTCTTGAGGACCTCAGGTGTGTTTCGGGTGGTTAACGAATTGATTTTTGGTGTTTGAGAGTTGCTGATTCTATTGGCGTTGAGCCTGCTGGTGTTTTCCGCAGGTGCGAGGTCGCAGGTGCGAGGTCGCAGGTGCATTGGGTGAGTCGCAGGTGCGGAAGTTGAGGACTTAAGTGGTTCTCGCAGGTGCGAGGATTTTATCGCTGGTGCGGTCTCGCAGGCGTGGAAATGAGGCTGCAGGTGCGAAAATCCTGGGCAGAAAATATAAATAGTACACTTCGCGAATTTTGGTCCATTTCCACCATTTTCAAGTCAGTTTTGGAGATTTTGGGGGTGATTTTGAAGAGAGATTCAAGGGGTTTTCAGTGAGGTAAGTTGCTTGAGCTCTAATACTCGTATTTATGGTGATTTACCATTGTTTAAGAATTTAATTAGTGTAAATTAGGGGCGAAAATGAGGGTTTAGGGCTTGGGATTTTGGAGAGTTTGATTTGGTATTTGAGGGGTGTTGCTCCCAAACGCACACACAAGTATACATGGTCGACAAGAAATATACGATTGTAAGTCCAGATATCGTACCCACAGGGATTTGTGATTAACTATCAACTAAATTAAACCAAACAATTAATCTGTTCAAGCGATTTTCTAAAGTATGAATATTTAACTAAGATTAATCTAGAGTAACAAATTAAGAGATTAAAGAAAACAACGACATGCTTAAAGACGAATTCAATTGAGTGAATATTCTAGAGTTATGGATTAGCTAACAATCCCGTTGAGGTTTCCACTTAAATCGTTTAATTAATTTATCTGATTTATTGATTGACATGGTTAATATTACTCGTAGCCTTCTCCCGAAGTACTACTCGTCTATTCAAGCTAATCTAACGCCTATATTCCTATGAAATTTGAGTTAACAAGAACACATTAATAATTTCTGTATAGTAACCAAGAAAGGATATTAGGTATATTTCTATCCTAACCGAAAATCCGCTCCCCCTAATATTTAATATCTTGCTCTGCTCAATCTTATTTGCAATCTAAAATTCCCTCTCCCGAGTTCAATCTTAGATTCGTAGATAGTATTCAATTGGTGATCAAGCAATCAAATAATTAAGCGCAAGATTGAATAAATAAACCAATATGATAAAATAATAAGAGCAATTCAAACTTCAAACTACAACGTTCATGTAGCACCCAAAACTCTAGAACAAAGAAACTATGAAATTAAAGGAAGAGAAGAGAAGAGAAGAAAAACTAGTTGAAAGCCTCCTCCAAGGGTGGTGTGTGTTCCCCACGTCTGTTTTCCTTCAAAATATGTTTTTTTTCTCCAAATTAGGTTTAGAACCCCTTTTATACGAGTTGGGGTCGTGTAGGGCCGAAATAACCTTGTTCCGAACAAACTTTGATAATATCCCGTCACGCAGGGTCCAGGCCAGCACCCAGCGCTGACCGTGGCGCTGGATCCAGTAAGTTTTCACGTTCGTGCTTGGACTGAATTTAATTTCACGTGATGCCCTCTTTCTCTTATCTTTTCATTTTGTTTTATCTCTTTGTTATATCATCATTAACCATGAAAGAATCATATAATCATTACTCCATCATTAAGCTCCCACTTTGGATTCTTTTCTTTTTCCTTTCTTTTTTTCTTTCGTATTTTGTTTAATTTTGCTCCAAATCTCTTTATCTTCACATCGCCTTATTCCTACAAAATTAAAATATAATATTAACCATAAAGAAATAAAATTAATACTCAAAATATGATTAAAAATACTAGAATGTGAGGCAACAATGGTTAATATATGCATTTTTGACCGAACATCAACACCACACACTTAGACTCTTGCTCGTCCTCGAGTAAGCATTAAAATCACTCTTAATAAATCAAGCCTAAAAACACCACCACTTTGGTTGATACTAACAATTATTCCCTATAACAAATCTAACCATCAGCTATACACTTCATTATCATCGTGCAAGATATACAAGTGACAGACAAACAACAAACTTCTAACCTCCTAACCTCAGAGACAGACTCTAACTTACCAAATCTAAGAGCGCTCACCTACTCTGTCAAAGAAGCTAATAACATCACCTACTATCATGGAACAAGTGCCCTCACAGAATAAATAGTCCATACTCTCAAACCAAAGATTGAATATAATTTAGGACTTAGCATCAAAGAACAACTCTCGCACTCACAAAGAATTCACATGTGTGCACAAAGAACCATAGGTTTACCCATTATGTACATCTCCACTAATTAAGTATGCTCTGATAGAATCAAATAGGACTTTAATGTGTTGTAGTGTTGGCTATGGGACGGGTAGGAGAATTATATAATAGTGACTTACACTTCCCTAAGAACTTTGCACTTTTAGACTTCATCACCCATTATTTTCATCTCTTCACTTTATTTTTCAGCCATCTCTTCATAAATTGTTTTACGTGTATTTCCCTCATACTAAGAACGTTTTTTTTTTCACTACAATTTTTTTTATTCCATTTTATTTTCACATTCTCCTCAAGAGGACCTTTTCATCACTTTTCAGCTATCATTGGTCACCATTTTTCACTTAATCATCCCTTTCTTCAAGTTATCAATTAATAACACAGTCTAAGAAGCATGCTCAAGGAAGTAGGGTGCAAAAACTAGATATTCAACCAAAAGATCAACGCAAAAATACGGCTTCCAAACAAAAGGCTGAGTGATTGGGAGGCATGAGTGATGGTGAGGTTTGCCCGAGAGGCTGTTTACGAGTGATTTTCCCGAGGGGCTGTATATGAGTGATATTTTGCCCGAGGTGCTGATTATGATTTCATCATTTTTTCTCATCTTTCCATTGAGCCTTGTTTGAAAACTGTTGAAATGTGATTTTAAATGATTTCACTGGAACTGGATTTAAACGAGATGATTTGATTCAACTCTTGTTTTAAAAACATGTTGTATTTTTACAGAGCTTTATGATATGAACTTTACTTGCATCATTGCTCGTCACTACTTATCAGTCTTTATATAATGTTGTTAATTACTTACTGAGTTGGAGTACTCACGTTACTCTCTGCACCATGTGTGCATATCCAGGCAGCTGCTGTTGATTATTCCAATTGCAGATTTTCTCGTAGATAGCAAGGTAGTTGTCTGGCGATCACAACTCTGCTCTTCTCCCTCTTATCTTCCTTTAGTTGTTTTTAGCTACTTTCTAGACTATGTTAGTCTCAATATTGTCAGATAAATTGTAGTAGATGCTCATGACTGGTGACACCTCGATGTCGGATTTTTCTTTCACAAGCACTTTTGTTTTGATTTGAAATTCTTTACGAAGGTTTATTATTAAATAGCTTTGATATTATCTTTGAAATGAAAACATCGTTTTGTTTTTGGTAATGAGTCGACTTGCCTAGTTCCACGATAGGCGTCATCACATCTGGGTTTGTTTGGGTCGTGACACCAATGTTCTTGTTAATGTTCTAAAGTAATCTCTTAAGTCGTTGAAGATGAGAAAAACCATGAAGCCAAAGTCTCATGCCAATAATGTGACGTAATTGACACCAACCGATAGAATCAGTTACAAGAAAAGATATATCGATACTTATGAAATCTTTTCTTTTTTAAGTTTTAATAGTTTTCAATTTGAAAATTTTATCACATATATGGGAGAAGTTTTGTTTGTCGGAATCAGCTGAAGGTAGAGTGAAGAAGATGAAGAAACATTACGTGTGAACAAATAGTCCAGTACTTTTGGATTTTAAGTCATAGATGCATTGTTCATAGAGTTAAATCTCCATATGTTATTTTCCTTTACTAATTTTATCATATTAGATTTTAAGTTATAGATGCATTGTTCATAGAGTTAAATCTCCATATGTTATTTTCCTTTACTATGTTTATCATATTAGATTTTAAGTTATAGATGCATTGTTCATAGGGTTAAATCTGCATATGTTATTTTCCTTTACTAATTTTATATGCTTTTATATGAATTGATTCGAAACAGTATTGTCCAAAGATGTGACATTAGAAGTTGCAAATCAATTGTAAGCGGAAGAAAGGAAAACGTGTAAAGCAATAAAAACTCATTAATTTGCCTAACCTAGCTACTAAGTACTAGCAATAAAAGCTCATTATCGTTTTCGGTTTATAAAGACTTTCGGCGCATATCAAGAATGTGTTTTAGAAAAGAAAAAAAAAATAGTCCTGTATACAAAGTATTATGTGTTCATGCAGTGTTTGGAGAAGAACCGTACCCTAATAAGTCCGATGTAGATAACTTATCCTAATGCAAGAATGTGTATGAAACTCATTATCTTAAACTTGTTATCACATTTTCTATGAAATTAAATATCTATTACTAAGGTAAAATAGAAAGTAAATTAAAAAGTTAAAGACTTTTTCAAATATATAAATATATTATTTTCTTAAAATGAAAAGAAAATAGTATCATATAAATATCATCACATGGAAACATAAATGATATATTGGAATTAAAGCCAGAGAGCTCCAGCTTATCTGAGAAGTGGAACAAGAGAGCCATTAAAATGAGAAGCCATAACTCTATCCATTGCTCCAATTAGTTTTCCACCGAACTCTCTAGGCAATGACTTGACTAATGACTCTAATTCCAATTATTTTTGGATAGTAATATAAGAATAACAAAAATCAATTCAAAGTTATTTTTATCAGATTGTATTGTTTGGATATCTTACTCCCTTTTCTTTTTTATCATCGAACTATAAAGTTAATGCAATGGGATAATACCTACTTTTTTGTTTTTATAATTTTTTTTATTCCGTTTTCCTTAGATTTTCCTTTGATCCCCTTTGTTGGAGCTTTTGTTCTTTTGGTGACTCGAACCCACAATCATGAAGTTGTAGGTGGAGAATGTTGTCTATCTGAGCAACCCCTCTTGTCGGATAATATTAACTTATTGAATGAATCCATTTCTAAAAAGAAGGAGCCAAACGTGAACTTCTTCTTTTCCGATCATTATATTTGTGGAGCTGGAGTAGTACCTTCATTATTTTCATGTATTGCTTAATTTATGTAAGTAATCAAGCTTTGTATTTTTAGGAAAAAGTATTGTAACTTTACTAATTAATTTCACTTATTGCCATAACATATTTTCTTAAAAGGTTTCAATATAGGAATGTATTTGCTGCAATATGTTTTCACATAGAGACAACTATATGTTGCTCTCTTATTTCTTTAGTTCATAAGTAAATCACCCGCCAAAAAGGATTAATCAGAATAGAATGAACGAATAATTTGATTCCACACTGTTGTTTGTAAAGGGGAGAGTTGCTCTGCGAAACTGTCTGTCACACCTCCTTTTTCACTACCCCAGGATTAATGAAGGGTAATAAGGGATTTTTTCTACTTTAAGTGACATTATTCGGATTTGAGATTTATTATTATCTTTAGAGTTTCCACCCAGATTTTTGACAATGTTATGGGACACGGTTTTATTTTAAAAATCCCAAACCGAGGAAATTTTGACTCTGTTTTAAGTTGTCTGCGACCAGAAATCCGAGTAAGGAATTCTGTTAATCCGGGAGAAGGTGCTAGGCATTCCCGAGTTCCGTAGTTCTAGCACGGTCGCTTAACTATTAATATTTGGCCTAACTTATCTGATTATTTACATATTTTCAACCTATTGTGCTTTTTAGACTTTTTCACTTTTTAGCCGCTTTTAATATTTATGGTTTTATCTTGAAACAAGTCACGATGGTGTGCACTTGTTTATTTTTGGACACATTATAACTGCGCCACATGAAATGCACCCGCAATTACAACATGTGATTTTTATTATAATTTGAAGTTGAAGACGGGGACATGAGTTGTCGCACCCGAGTGTAGATTACGTAGTCAAGACTATGGTCATGACAGTTTTATTGTGCCTATTTGAGGCGATGTTTGATTATTCTTTATGTTTTCTATTTGAAGGAGCGTTTTAGCTTTAAGATCAATTAGGAAGTTTATGGATTTATCTTAAATAAGTCACGATGACGTGCACTTGTTGTTTTTTAGCATACGACAACGTCACATGAAATGCACCCGTGGTTGCTATGTGCGTTTTTATTAGTTGTTTAGAGTTGAGGGTCGGGGGCATGAGTTGCCACTCCTGAGTGTAGATTATGATAATTTTGGTACTTCCTATTGAATCTCAAACTAAAAAAGTATTTTTCTGCCTAGATAAAATTTTCTAGCCAAAAGGAAAAGATTCTTAGGCTATGGCCATATTTTAACCCAATTTGTTTCAACTCTTTCGGCCAATCCTAATTGTGGCTAGTTTTGATATTATTCAAATTTGAACAGTCTGAATAACCAGGAGCAGATATGCTAACACATTTATCATTTGCATTGTAATAAAAGAAGCAGATTTGAGTTGCAAATACAATGCATCAGATTCCTTTGTCGTTCGACCTATATACCATACATGAATACTTATATACTGCTTACAGATACAATGTAGACCTTTTATCCTCGTTTCCGTGAAGGAACAACTTTTATAACAAAAAGAGTAAACTAACGAAGTCTCTTAAATTAAGATTATCCGATATTTCTAGGAAAAGAGCTGATACTCCTCATACCATTCAACAGAAAATTATTTAACACAATTAATGGGCCTGAAATTCTAGTTTCTCTAACTGTCATGATAAACATTACTGGAAGTACAACTGATTCACAAATTTTAATATAGTCCAATCCTTATTACAACTATAAGTATATATAAAAGGCTGTAATTACGCTATTACATTGTTCTTAAATTAAATATACAAGTTCTAATAATAAGAAGAAAAATAAAAGGAACAAGGTTAGCTGCTGCTCCAGTGCAAGCCAGCAACTGTCATGCTTTAGGATCTATATTCTTCAGCTTTTAGTCCCAACTAAACCATACAGAACTCATGTGCATCGTAAAAGACTGAACCTGATCATTACAAAGATCAGATTCAACCCTTTACATGCTGCTCCTGTAGTGACATAAGATCTAAGTCGTCCAAACCAACATATATAAGCATCTTATGGGGTGAATTTGATCATTAAGGGGTCATATTCACTACCCTTTAATGCTATCTAATGACTCTATTATGACTTCATGGATATAGAATTAATCACAGAAGCCTTTAAGAGATAATTCTACTGTTATAATCACACATAGATGAACAACCAAATTTTTAACAAGTAATTACAGATTCACCAGAAAGAAAGGCAACATGTTTTATGCATTTTTCTTAGATTGAATCTGACGATAAGGGAGAGTCTGATTCAAACCCAGAGATACAACCTTGTTTGACATTTTTAACAACCATACTATTACTTCAACCAGTATTCATTTGAACACTTTGACTATTCTTGGTCTTTTTAGAGAATGAATCAGACCATACAAGGGTTCGGATTCTCTACTCTACAACCCTTCTTAACTACATGTTGTATACCCTTTAAAGTGTGAATTTCATCCATCTATACTACTGTTTTGTGCACTATTATGGGGTGAATTTGACCATTGATGGGTCAAATTCATCCACCCTAGTGCTAATACTAACCTATCTAGAGACTTTCTTGTTGAATCTCTTTATTGACCAAAGAGACTCAATTGAAAGCATATTTTCTGCACACTTATACAGAGAACCTGACCATAGAGAAGGTCAGATTCTACACCATAGTGCAGCTCTTTCAGGAAGTAGAACTACGATTATCAACTACATTTATATACCTCTAATCTAAAAGAAACAAAATATACCAGCAAAGAAATACCAACAACAGGACTATGTTTATAACACTCATAAAGTCATTACCACACCCACATTGTCACATTATATAGAACAGAAGAAAAAAGCTTCAGATATAAAAAACAGCCAGCGTATAGTGAACAGAAGATGAAAATTTTAAATCAACATTTCATTGATAAAAAATGAATGGATACATACCTTCTTTAAGAGTAAAAAAGCAGAAAATTTGACCAAATAAAGGTCAGATGCTAAAAACTGGGGATCAACACATCAACTAACAGGCAACAAGACCAGCAGTAGGGAAACCTAGAAAGTGAGAGCTTGAAAACTAGAAATTGAAGCAAGACCAGCAAGAAAAACCAGATTCCAACCGGATAAACTTAAAAACCCAGAAAACCAGCCAGCTACCACCCAAGTTCAAGAATACCAAGACTGAGGAAAACCATATTCTTTTTTTTTTCCAGATATTTCTATACCTAATCGAATGTTCTTTTAGTATAGCGTTTCTACTGTGTGTGTATGTAAAATTTCTTTATTTAGATTTTCAGCAGGCAAAAAGGTTCAAAAAGAGTCCCTCCTAATGGTCAAAGGTGTGTCTATATATAGGGGGATTTTTTATAGGATATGCTCAGCATATTCCTTATCTAATAAGCTGAAAATAGTACAAATGCAGCTGTCATCCTTATCTTTTGGGACAGCTGCCCATTCTAGAAGATTCCTAGCCCTTAAAATTACTTTTTTTACCCCCTAAAAATCTGATTTTATAAGTCTAGAAGGTTCTAGAGTTGTTACACCCAAGATTCCTTCAACTAAAAGTCCTAAAATACCCCTTAAGGTCCCTATAATTACCATTAGGTAACTAGGGTTAAGTTGCTTGAGTTATCTATTAACTTGGGTTAGTTGATCCCAATTAGTTACTTTAGTTCTTTAAACTTAATTAGCTATTCTTAACTATGATTAAGACTTAGTTAGCTATTACAAAGTCATCACTTGAATTAGATTAACCTTGATTTGGGCTTGGGTTATTAATCAAAAGACCTTATGTGATTAATTAATTGTTCTAGGACTTATATAAAAGAAGTGATTTAATATTTTTTTAGAAATTAGAAATTAGGACTTAGTTAATTAAGGGATTTAATTCCTAACTGATTTTAGACTTGTTTAGGAATTAAGTTAATTAGGTGTTGGCTAATTTTAACTTAGTAAGCCATGCTAAACCCTTGATGAATTTAAAGGTCTAGTCTGTTTTAGGAAGTTAGGTTAGATAATTAGCTTAATTAGTTAATTAGGTTTTTAGAGTTAGTTTCTAACTATACTATTAGTTATTTTAGACCTAGGTTAATTCCATTATTAGATATTGACTCATGTAGGTATGAGACATTAATTGTTCTTGGATCGGCCGATAATAGAGAACTAAGGTTTCAGATTCTTAGATCTGAAATTGGGAATTTTCGGATGATTTTATGAAGAAACAAATGGTGGGAGGTGGTTGAGGATGAAAAGGAGGTTATTTGGTGAAGATTTGAGGTCATTTGGTGGTGGTCCGCCACCGGTAGGCGATTTCCGGTGGCGGAAGGCGGTGGAGCCAGTGGGGTCTAATGGCGGCTAGGGTTTGGGTCTGTGAGAGAGATGGGCAAGTGGGGTGAGTTCTGAGGGGGTAGGGGCTCGTTAGGACATATATATAGGGATAGGGATGACTAGTTCCGGACCGTTGGATCAAAGTGATCCAACGGCTGAGATGAGAGGGGGCTTAATACAGGATCGTTTTGGATGGTGTAAAGGGCTGGCCGGATTGAGCTCAATTGGGCTGGGGGTGTAGTGTTACTTTTGGGCCTGGACAAATTAGCCCAGGTCCGATTTTAATACTCTAGGGTCAATTAAACTTAAATTAATTTAATTAACACTAATTCCAATTAATTTCAAAAATGTGATAATTAATTCTGACCTTATTTTCGCCAAATTATAAACTAATTAAGAATAAAATAATTAATTCAATACTCAAATCCATAATTCATTAGATAAATGACTAAATTGATAATTTAACCATTAACTCACATTATGTCAATTAATTGTACTTTTGTCATCAATTAATTAAATCAATTATTCTAGTATATTAATTAGCTCTAATTCTAGTTTTTATCTAATTGAAAAGGAAAAATTAGTTAACGAGTTAAAAAAAGTGGAATTATCAATTAACACTGGTAATTATTTGAAGGATAAATTTTATAATTTCCTAAAATAATTAAGGTTATGCACCTAATTATGAAAATTTTAAATTATTTATCAATTTTATAGGATGAATTATGATTATACAATGCAAAAATAATTAACAATTAATCACTAAAATTCAACAAAAATTTGTAAAATTAATTTATTGTATCGAATTTGTACTAGCATATGGTGGGTAAAAAATCACATGCTCACAGCTGCACCTCTTTGCTGGAGAACATGAAGAGTTCTCGGGCAAAGACAAAGTGAACAGTCATGAATGACTCTACCCATTCACATACTCCATTGTGAAGCGTTTTTGAAAAGTTTGACCGAACCCTGCTTCAAAAGTTGCCTACATATCCTTGGCTATAAAGGAATCAGGTTAGTGTAATTTTGGAAGTTTTGGTAGCTGGGACTACCGAGAAGCTGTGATTTTACTGCTGTTGCTGTTGCTGCTGCTTACTGCTTGCTGAGCTCCTTATTACACCAAAATCAAAATGAAAAAGACTAAACTAAACCTATCAACTACGAGTTACAAGATTCATATCTATGAGTCTTTTAAAGCTTGATCTTGAGTCTTGACTGCTTCTTTATACAGACTCCGATCTGAATCGATGCTTGTTAGTTATAAGTGTTGGTTCAATCTTCTTCAGCTTTTCCGATCAAGAATGGACATGCATAGCTTGTGATTTCAATCTGTCATCGAGCAGTCCACATCTTTTCCGCTTCTGTACTTTGGGGTTCAACTCTTTTCTTTTCTTCTTTTCTTTTATTCTGAATTGAGACGTCTTCTTTTGGTTGTCTCCAATCTATTGTCCTAAATTGTAATATGCGCAAAATCAAAACAAACGAACGAAATTTTCTGCCCCATTTTTCACCAGAAAAATTTCACGAGTTATTGTAATAAAATCATGCTACTTTGTTATTGAAAGCGATGAAAAGTCGGGGGCAGTGCACTCAGAGTTATTGTAGACTAGGGAGTGGATACCCAATATCTCAAAGCAAGATCAAATAGGGGTTAGAGACCCTATGTTGCAAAATAAAATTAACTAGGGGTTGTATACCCTACGTTGGAAAAGAAATCAATTAGGGAATGTATACCCTTAATTGGAAAAGAAAGCATCAATTAGGGAATGTATACCCTTAATTGGCATCCACTAGGGAGCGTGTACACCCATGTCGGGAAAAGAAAATCAATTAGGGAATATATACCCTAAATTGGAAAAGAAAACATCAATTAGGGAATATATACACTTAATTGGAACAGAAAAACATCAATTAGGGAATGTATACCCTTAATTGGAAAGGGAAACATTAATTAGGGAATGTATACCCTTAATTGGCATCGACTAGGGAGCGTGTGCACCCCTGTCAGGAAAAGAAAATCAATTAGGGAATATATACCCTAAATTGGAAAAGAAAAGCATCAATTAGGGAGTGTATACCCTTAATTGGAAAAGTAAAACATCAATTAGGGAGTGTATACCCTTAATTTGAAAAGAAAAGCATCAATTAGGGAGTGTATACCCTTAATTGGAAAAGTAAAACATCAATTAGGGAGCGTGTGCACCCATGTCGAGAAAAGAAAATTATTTAGGGAGTGTATACCCTTAATTTGAAAAGAAAAGCATCAATTAGGGAGTGTATACCCTTAATTGGAAAAGTAAAACATCAATTAGGGAGTGTATACCCTTAATTGGAAAAGTAAAACATCAGTTAGTGAGTGTATACCCTTAATTGGAAAAGCAGGACATCAATTAGGGAGTGTATACCCTTAACTGGAAAAGTAAAACATCAATTATGGAGTGTATAACCTTAATTGGCATCGACTAGGGAGCATGTGCACCCATGTCGGGAAAAGAAAATCAATTAGGGAGTGTGTACCCTCAATTGGAAAAGCAGGACATCAATTAGGAGTATATGCCCTTAATTGGAAAAGTAAAACATCAATTAGGGAGTGTATACCCTTAATTAGAAAAGCAGAACATCAATTAGGGAGTGTATACCCTTAATTGGAAAAGTAAAACATCAATTAGGGAGCATATACCCTTAATTGGAAAGAAAAGACATCAATTAGGGAGTGTATACCCTTAATTGGAAAAGTAAAACATCAATTAGGGAGTGTATACCCTTAATTGGAAAAGTAAAACATCAATTAGGGAGTGTATACCCTTAATTGGAAAAGTAAAACATCAATTAGGGAGTGTATACCCTTAATTGGAAAAGTAAAACATCAATTAGGGAGTGTATACCCTTAATTGGAAAAGTAAAACATCAATTAGGGAGTGTATACCCTTAATTGGAAAAGTAAAACATCAATTAGGGAGTGTATACCCTTAATTGGAAAAGTAAAACATCAATTAGGGAGTGTATACCCTTAATTGGAAAAGTAAAACATCAATTAGGGAGTGTATACCCTTAATTGGAAAAGTAAAACATCAATTAGGGAGTGTATACCCTTAATTGGAAAAGTAAAACATCAATTAGGGAGTGTATACCCTTAATTGGAAAAGTAAAACATCAATTAGGGAGTGTATACCCTTAATTGGAAAAGAAAAACATCAATTAGGGAGTGTATACCCTTAATTGGAAAAGAAAATCATCAATTAGGAAGTGTATATCCTTCATTTGGAAAGTAAAACATCAATTAGGGAGTGTATACCCTTAATTGGAAAAGTAAAACATCAATTAGGGAGTGTATACCCTTAATTGGAAAAGTAAAACATCAATTAGGGAGTGTATATCCTTAATTGGCATTGACTAGGGAGTGTGTGCACCTATGTCGGCAAAAGGTGTAGTTGGGGATTGGAGGCCCCATACTACTTTGAGTCATTTTCAACTTTAATTCTTCTCTCTTCTTTTTTTTTCTTTTATCTTTCTTTCTCTTTTTTATTTTTAATTTATTTTAGGCATGCGGGAAAAGATTTTTGGAGGAAACTTCCTTTTCTTTGGAGTCAACGCTGCAGAACTCCTTCTTGCTCTTGCACAATTCCTTTTGGTTGCACCTGCTTTTTGCATGGTTGCTTTTGCGCCCGTTTCCTATTTTCAAACAAAGAACAATTTGTTAGTTTGAAACGTTGGTTGGTTTTGCGGCCTTGATTATTTCAAGTTGCTCGATCTCAGCCTTCTTGACGAAGATCTCAACTGTTCGCTTGTTTGCTGGGGATTGGGTTTCGTTTCCAAACCCGGGGACCTTGGCTTTCCAGATTTCATCGTGGGACCCAACATTTCAACTTGCTTTTCTTTTGGATTTCCGGAGTATCGGGGGGAATTTTTTGGCCCCTCAAATTCTGCTACAACGGTTAGTCTCATGGGACTTAACCTTTTTCAACTTTATTTCGCCTTCATCGGCCTTTCATTTATGAATTTTCCCTCAACTTTAGCCTTAGGGAATTTGGAGTATTTTGTCTTTTCAGATCTTGCCGATATGGTTAGCCACGTGGGACTCAACTTTTCAACTTCATTTTCCCTTATAGGTACTTCAATTTGATTTTCTCCTATCAAGGGTTTTGAGTTTGAAGCATCGGGCGCTATGGCTAGTCGAGATCGACTTGATGCCCCTGACGAGGCTGGGTTCCTTTTGCATATTAGCCCGTGTCAAATGAAATTCCCGTAAATCAGTGTTGGTCCAAAACACACACGCAAGTATACGTGGTCGACAAGTAATATATGATTGTAAGTCCAGATATCGTACCCACAAAAACTTGTGATTAACTATCAACTAAATTAAACCCAAATAATTAATCTATTCAAACGAACACTAAAGTATGAATAATTAACTAAAATTAATCTAGAATAGTAAACTATGTAATTAACTAAATAATTGGCGAGATTTTAGCTACGAATTCAATGAGATTCGATATTCTAGAGCTATGGGTTAGCTAACAATCCTGTTGAGTTTTTCCACTTAAATCGTCTGATTAATTTATCTGGTTTATTGATTGACGAGGTTAATATTGCTCTTAGCCTTCTCCCGAAGTACAACTCACCTATTCAAGCTAACCTAACGCTTATATTCCTATGAAATTATGATTAACAAGAACGCATTAATAATTTCCGTATAATAACCAAGCAACGCGATTAGGTATATTCCTATCCTAACCGCATATCTGCTCCCCTGAAGGGTTAAGATCTTGCTCTACCCAATCTTATATGCAATCTAGAATTCCCTCTCCCGAGTTCAATCCTAGATTCGTAGATAGTATTCAATTGGTGATTAAGAAATGAAATAATTAAGCGCAAGATTGAATAAATAAACCAATATGATAAAATAATAAAAGCAATTCAAGATTCAAACTACAACATTCATGTAGCACCCAAAACTCTAGAACTAATAAACTATGAAATTATAGGAAGAAAAGAGAAGAAAAACTAGGTAGAAGCCTCCTTCAAGCGTGGTGTGTGTTCCTCCACGTCAAAATCCCCCTCAAAGTTGTGTTTTGGGGTCTATTTATATGTTTGGGACAAACCCTAAACGTGTAGGAGACTTCTATTCGAACTGGGAAACAATTAAAACCTTCAAAACTCAGATTGGGCCAGACCAGGGACCAGGCTTTATGGCCCAAACGCCCGGATAAAACCTGGCCAGGCCTGGCGTTAGGGCTCTAACGCCCCCCAAACACTTGGTCCTACCCGGCTTTATAGCCCAAACACCCAGCTATAGCCTGGTATGACCAGGCTTTACAACTCAAACGCCCAATTATAGCCCGGTTCACTCCTTTTTGACTCTTGAGCATATTTTTGACGTTTATGCATCCATTTAGCTCGGCTTCCATCTCCAATTCACCTACATATGATATAGTCTCCATTATGCACATACGACGTGTATTTTTATCATTAACGCACAAAAAATGTAAGGCACATAATGCTTTAAACCATGAATTATAGCCACACATCAACACCCAACACTTAGACTCTTGCTCGTCCTCGAGCAATGGGACAATCTACAACCCTTCAACATGTTCCAATTTCATTATCAACGAGTATTTTACTTTTCAATCACACACCTTACCCCTTAACTATGATCGNCCCTTCTTTAAACATGCCCAAGTATAACAATTTAATCAATCATACCAACAACCTAATTGCAACCACCCAACCTCAAGAGTCAACTTGCAACCACTAAGCCCTTTCAATTCACCCACCTACCCTACAAGAAAGTTACAACATTACCAATCGTTCATGAGATCATGTGCCCTCACCAACAATAAAAGAGTGAATATAACTAGTCCACACATTCAAATATGCGTTTGAACATAGTTTAAGGACATCACACAATTGAACAAATTCCCTCACTCTCACAAAGAATTCATATGCATCCCGTGGTCGTACCATAAGCTTGCCCGTAGTGTAGATCTCCAATAATTCAAGTTAGCCAAATCTAGGATCAATTATGACTTTTAAGGTTATAATGTAGGCTACGGGACGGGTAGGGTATATTTAGGAATAGTGAGTAACCCTCCTAAGCACTTTAATACACTACCTTCACAAATCAACACATATTCTTCTCAACCAATTCCCTTGCCACAATTCATATTCAACATAGCCCTTTTTCAATTAAGCACTTCTATATTTTCACTAGCAAAAATTAATAAAAACATGGAGGTGTTTATATTTTTGTACATACTTTTACTATCATTTTTTTCTTTCCTTCCTACACACACTCCATACATGAAGATTCGATGGCTAGTGACTTTTGAATACAATTTTTTTAGTGCACTAACGGGCCTTTCCATGGCTCCACTCAAAAGCTACTCCCCAATATCTCACCTTACTTCTTTTAGCGACTAAGTGCCTTAGGAGGAAAAGGTGCAAATCTCAATTTAAGAACAAAAGAGGGGTACGACTTGTAATGTGGGTACCAAAGAAAAGGTCAAACGGCTCATGGAAATTTTTAATTTTTTATGTGACAAGCACATCCATGATCAAGCAGGAAAATGCATACGTCATCTCCTAGACTAGCATAACCTACAATTTCGCTTCGATTAACACACGGGGCATGTTCTAGACTACACATGATAGCATAGAAAATCACAAAACCTCACTCACACATTGCACATGAATCAATCACAATGGTTTTATTCAACTCTCAAGTCAAGCAAGTACACAAAATTTAGAGAATTAAGCAATATTCCCCCTTGTCACGCGGGTGACCCGGGTTCGGTCCCCGGAAACGGCGCCAAAAAATTGTTGGTCCCAAACGCACACGCAAGCATACGTGGTCGACAAGTAATATAGGATTATAACTCCAGATATCATACCCTCAGAGACTTGTGATTAACTATCAACTAAATTAAACCCAAACAATTAATCTATTCAAGCGAACACTAAAGTATGAATATTTAACTAAAATTAATCTAGAATAGTAAACTATGTAATTAACTAAATAATTGGCAAGATTTTAGATATGAATTCAATGACATCCAATATTCTAGAGCTATGGGTTAGCTAACAATCTTGTTGAGTTTTCCACTTAAATCGTCTGATTAATTTATCTGGTTTATTGATTGACGAGGTTAATATTGCTCGTAGCCTTCTCCCGAAGTACAACTCGCCTATTCAAGCTAACCTAACGCCTATATTCCTATAAAATTAGGATTAACAAGAACACATTAATAATTCCCGTATAATAACCAAGCAAGGCGATTATGTATATTCCTATCCTAACCGCAAATCCGCTCCCCTGAAGAGTTAAGATCTTGCTCTACTCAATCTTATATGCAATCTAAAATTCCCTCTCCCGAGTTCAATCCTAAATAATTAAGCACAAGATTGAATAAATAAACCAATATGATAAAATAATAAGAACAATTCAGGCTTCAAACTACAACATTCATGTAGCACCCAAAACTCTAGAACTAATAAACTATGAAACTAAAGGAAGAGAAGAGAAGAAAAACTAGGTAGAAGCCTCGTTCAAGCGTGGTGTGTGTTCCTCCACGTCAAAATCCCCCTCAAAGTTGTGTTTTTGGGTCTATTTAAATGTTTGGGAGAAAACCTAAACGTGTAGGAGACTTCTATTCAAACCTGGAAACACTTAAAACCTTCAAAACTCGGATCGGACCGGACTAGGGACCAGGTTTTATGGCCCAAACGCCCGGATAAAGCCTGGCCATGCCTGTCGTTAGGGCTCTAACACCCCCCAAATGCCTGGTCCCACCAGGATTTATAGCCCAAACGCCCAGCTATAGGCTGGTATGACCAGGATTTACAGCTCAAACGCCTGACTATAGCCCGGTTCACTCCTTTTTGACTCTTGAGCGTATTTTTGACGTTTATGCATCCATTTAGCTCGGCTTCCATCTCCAATTAACCTACACATGAAATAGACTCCATTATGCACATACGACGTGTATTTTTATCATTAACGCACATAAAATGTAAGGCACATAATGCTTTAAACCATGAATTATAGCCACACATCAAGCAGTCTTGCCATTATTTCTTTGTCTTATTTCAGGAATAGAGTTAGACCGAAAGGGATTGAAAAACAATAAATGAAAGAATGGATAATGAATTTAAATGAGAGGTATGCCTTTCGGGGAAAGGAAGGAAGTACTTATCTGGAGTGCATGCGGACTTTAATGAACATGACATGCCTTTTGGACTGGATGTCTGATCCGTGTAAACCGTCCGGCTCTCATAAATTCATCACAACTGCCACTTCGAGATTGAAAAACCTTGCCCCAGACTATGTCCGTGTCAGTGACCCATTATCCTTTTCGATTAGTGGCGCCCTTTGCGGGTTTTCACCAACTGACCTCTCTCATTTCTCTTCTCACCATCGCCTTGTAGTGCTCTTTGCGAGTTTTCACTAACAAGACACTCTCATTTTTAATTTCTCTGCTTACCGTCGCCTCATGATACCCGTGTGGGTTTTCACCGATAAGACTCTCTCATTTTTATTTCTCTCATTTGCTTGCACCAGATCCGACACTGTATCCTCCAACTTTAGACATCTTTGCCAATTGATCGAAAGGATTTTAACAGGGTTTTGGTGAAAAGAATTTGTATTGAATTACAACTTTGGAATCTTTTATGCAAAAACGTCGCTGGACATAACATTTGCCCCAGCTTAAACTCTGGGGGAAATGCGGTCTTTTATTTTGGGCTGACTGAACCTCAGGGAGAGGCTACCTACGTATCCTTTCAGAATCAAGTCAGACGTAGTTCAGGGAAACATTTTTGTTTTTGTTTTGGTTTTTGTTTTGTTTTTCCTCTTTCTTTTAATTGTTTTTTTTTTTTTGCATTTTTCAAAGTTTTTGTTTTGTTTTTCCTCTTTCTTTTAATTTTTTTTTCACTTTTCAATCAATCAAATTTTTTTGTTTGTTTTTGTTTTCCAGTAACACTTTCGGGTTCCAAAGAGGGTAATCAAAGAAGAGTAACCGGCTCAAAGGGCTTGCAAAAGGATTAATGGTGTTTGGTTAGCAAGAATTAAATCCTTTGTCACCTCAATCGGAGAACATTTAATATTACATGGAGGATCAAACGTAGTACCTTTTGACTGCATCTGCATTGACAGCCGTTTCAGGATCATTTCCTTCGATGTCCCCCAGGCAAAAGGCTCCTTTTGGTAGCAATTTCCTTATGATGTATGGATCTTTCCAATTCGGGGCAAATTTTCCTTTCGCCTCTTCGTGGTGCGGGAGGATACGTCTTAAGACAAGTTGCCCCACTTCGAAGTTCCTAGGTCGCACTTTCTTGTTGTAAGCGCGGGCCATTCTTTGTTTGTAAAACTACCTGTGGCACAATGCGGCCATCCTTTTCTCATCAATCAGAGTTAATTGTTCCAGTCGGGTTTTGACCCATTCATCATCCTCAATTTCTGCTTCGACAATAATCCGAAGGGAAGGAATTTCAACTTCTGCGGGTATTACGGCTTCAGTGCCATAAACCAATAAGTAAGGAGTAGACCCAACCGACGTGTGTACGGTCGTGCGATATCCGAACAATGCAAAAGGCAACTTTTTATGCCATTGCCTAGATGTTTGAATCATTTTCCTGAGAATTTTCTTCATGTTTTTGTTTGCTGGTTCAACGGCGCCGTTGGCTTTGGGCCGGTAAGGGGTGGAGTTGCGGTGTGTGTTTTGAAATTGTTCACACATCTCCGTCATCAAGTTACTGTTCAGATTCGTAGCATTGTCGGTAATGATAGTTTTTGGGATACCAAAACGACAGATGATATTAGAATGCACGAAATCCACCACCGCTTTTTTAGTGACAGCTTTGAACCTGACTGCCTCGACACATTTTGTGAAATAGTCGATATAACCAAGATGAATCTGTGCCTGTTTGAGGCCCTTGGCTTGATTGGCCCAATGACATCCATTCCCCAGGCAACAAACAGCCAAGGTGCTGACATAGGATGCAGTTCTGATGGTGGTGCATGGATTAAGTCGCCATGTATTTGACACTTATGGCACTTCCGGACGAAATCGAAACAATCTTTCTCCACGGTCATCCAATAACATCCAACTGGCAAGATTTTCTTTGAGAGGACGTACCCATTCATGTGGGGACCACATACTCCTGAATGCACCTCGCTCATAATCCTTTCGGCTTCTTTGGTGTCTACACATCTTAATAGATTTAGATCGGGAGTCCTTTTATACAGTATTTCCCCACTTATGAAGAAAATGTTGGCGAGCCTTCGGATGGTTCTCTTTTGGTCTCCGTTGTCCTGCTCTGGATATTCTTTTGTCTTCAAGAATCTTCTAATATCATGATACCATGGTTGGATGTTGGTTTCTACTTCGACCGTGTTGCAATAACCATGTTTTTCCTTGATTTGGATCTCCAACGGGTCTATGTGAACATTAACCGGATATGGCAGCATTGCAACAAGGGTGGCCAGTGCATCAGCTAACTCATTGCGGCACCGAGGAATATATCTGAATTCGGCAGCTTTGAATCGCTTGCTAAGATCCTCCCCATGCTGTCTATAGGGAAGGAGCTTAACATCTCGAGTTTCCCACTCTCCCTGAGCCTGCTTGATGATCAAGTCGGAGTGCCCCATGATCAATAACTCTTCTACATCCATGTCAATGGCCATGTTCATGCCCATTATACAAGCTTCATATTCATCAGTATTGTTTATGCAGAAGAAATGGAGGCGGGCCGTGGCAGGGTAGTGTTGTCCTGTGGGCGAAATCAAGATTTCCCCTATTCCAATACCTTTTGCATTGGCTTCTCCGTCGAAGAAATTTTCCAGGTGTGAGTGCCTTCCGAGATTACTTCGACATAATTGACTTCCTCATCCGGAAAATAAGTGCTCAAAGGTTCGTATTCATCATCAATCGAATTCTCAGCTAGATGATCGGCCAATGCTTGAGCTTTCATAGTTGTGCGGGTGACAAAGACAATGTCGAACTCTGTGAGCAAGATTTTTCATTTTTCTAATCTCCCGGTCGGCATTGGCTTTTGGAATATGTACTTTAAAGGATCCAACCTAGTGATGAGGTAGGTGGTATAAGCCAACAAATAATGTCGGAGCTTATGAGAAACCCATGTTAGAGCGTAATAACTTCTTTCCAACAGAGTATATTTGGATTCGTAGCTTATGAACTTATTGCTCAAGTAATATATGGCCTGCTCTTTCTTCCCGGTTGCGTCATGTTGCCCGAGAATACACCCAAAAGAAATTTTCCAACACTGCCAGGTATAAGAACAAAGGTCTCCCTAGTTCTGGTGGGACTAGCACTGGCGGATTCGACATATATTCTTTGATCTTGTCGAAAGCGTCCTGGCATTCGTCTGTCCATTTGATGGCTGCATCTTTCTTCAACAGCTTGAATATAGACTCACATGTGGACGTCAACTGAGTGATGAACCTGCTAATGTAATTCAACCTACCCAGCAGACTCATGACCTCCTTCTTGGTTCTTGGATGTGGGAGATCCCGAATAGACTTTATCTTCATCGGGTCCAGCTCGATGCCCCGTCGACTAACTATAAAACCCAGTAGTTTTCCGGATGGAACTCCGAAGGCACATTTGGCTGGGTTTAATTTCAGATCATGTTTACGCAGGCATTCGAATAATTTCCTCAAATGTTGCACATGGTTATCTTGTGTCCTGGATTTAATGATCACATCATCCACGTACATCTCAATTTCCTGATGCATCATGTCGTGGAATATGGCGGTCATGGCCCTCATATAAGTTGCCCCAGCATTCTTCAAATCAAATGGCATGACCCGGTAACAGTAGGTTCCCCAGGGTGTAAGTGAAGGCTGTCTTTTCTGCATCTTCTTCATCCATCAATACCTGGTGATATCCGGCATACCAATCGACAAAAGACTGTACCTCATGTTTGGCACAATTGTCAACTAGGATATGTATGTTTGGTAGTGGAAAATTATCTTTGGGACTCGCTTTATTCAGATCTCGGTAGTCGACACATACTCGGACCTTTGCATCCTTCTTAGGTACCAGAACCACATTGGCTAGCCAGGTGGTATATTGGACCACTCGGATTACTCCAGCTTTTAGTTGTTTAGGGACCTCTTCTTTGATCTTGTCACTCATATCCGTTTTAAATTTCTTCTGCTTTTGTTGGACGGGTGGATAACCAGGGTAGGTTGGCAGTTTGTGTACCACCAAGTCCACACTTAGTCCGGGCATGTCGTCATAGGACCAAGAAAACATGTCTTTGAATTCAAATAGGAGTTGAATCAAGGCGTCCCTAGTTCATTCATCCGTGTGGACGCTTATCATGGTTTCCTGAATCTCCTCTGCATTACCCAGGTTAACGTGTTCTGTTTCGTTTAAGTTTGGCTTAGGCTTACTCTCGAATTGTTCCAATTCTAGATTTATTTCCCTAAAAGCCTCTTCTTTATCATATTCCGGTTCTTGATTCATTATTTGGAGGTTAGAAGGTGTAAGATCAGAGCATGAAGTCCGCAAGCATGTCATGTTTTTTAAGGCTGCATTATTAGGACTGGAAAAAATAAGAAAAGTAAAAAAAATCAGAAAGAATAATAGACGATGAAATTTTGATTTCATTTAATTGAATTTGAACATAGGAGGGTTTACATCGGAATTCAAAAGGCATGAAATTAAGAACACTTCAGTTACACCCTGAAATAACTCATAGTGCAGAAAAGATGGAAAAAGCTGAACTACCGGGACTCCCGCCTGATGGGGAATGGAGAAGCCTTCCAATTTTGCATCTTGGCGTCAGGCCCCATATACTGCACTTCAGCAGTGCTGGAGCCTTCTCCTGGTTGGACAATATGAGCCTCATACAACATCCGTCTCATTGCTCCGCAGATTTTTTCAATTTCTTTGGCCGTAAAAACCTCCTCCTCTTCCTCCATGTATTTTGTCTTGACGAATGATTCAGTGATTTACGAGATCGATTGAGGCAATACGCAACCATTTTTCTTACGTTGGTCAGCCCATTGTTCATCGTCGGGAGTATCTTGAAACCCTATGCCGAAGAACTTCTTACTGGTAGGCAAGGTGATAGGTTCTTTAATGCCTTGCAAGGACACCCCGAGCCCTTTTCCAGGTGTGTAACCATGTTTAATCATGTCGCTAACGACCATAATTGATGCGTTTGATAGGAAGGGTTGAGGGCACGGGGTTCCTTCCTCATGTTGGTCTGCAACCACAATCTCGAAAGCCTGGTAGATTATGTGCTCATTGCCTTCTCTTGCTTCCAGGCACGGGAATGATGGGTCCCTGTAAATAGATTGCTTGTCCTCTCCATGGACCACAATTTCCTGGTCTTCATATTCGAACTTAACCATTTGGAAGAGAGTCGATGGCATTGCCCCCGCTGCATGGCTCCAAGGCCTTCCCAGGAGATAACTGTAGGAAGTATCCATATCCATGACCTGGAATGTCACTTCAAAATCTACGGGGCCGATTGTCAAGACCAAATTAATCTCCCCGATTGTGTCTCTTTTGATGCCATCGAATGCACGGACGCACATATTGTTAGGCCTAATTCTCTCAGCCCCAATCTCAATTCTTTGTAGGGCCGAGAGAGAGCAAATATCAACCCTAGATCCCCCGTCCACCGTAAATCTTTTCACATAGTACCCTTTACAGTTAACAGTTAGGTGGAGAGCTTTGTTATGGGCAGCCCCTTCCGGAGGCAAGTCATTTTTGCTAAATGAGATCCGGTTGACTTCAAAAAATCGTTCCGCCATTCTTTCCATTTGCTCGACTGTGGTCTCGGCCGGAACATATGCTTCATTAATGTTTTGATCAGGATTTTCTAATGCTCCTTTGAACTTATCAGCAAGGATAGAAGTGAGACCTGAGTGGGGGACTTTCTGAGCTGCTCAATTATGGTGTATTTAGAGGTTTTCATATTTTTGAAGAATTCTTCTGCGTCTCCGGCACTGATCGGCCTTTTAGGCGGAAAATGTTTCTGCTTGCTTCTGTTCAGTTCTTCCAGGTTGAGGTATTTCTCTGATGAGTTTATCTCACTTGTTTCCCCAATAATTTCTTTTCCTTTGTACATCACCACCGTCTTGTTGTAATTCCAGGGGATGACAGTAGTATTCTTCATGGGAGTCTGCAACGTGCGGCTAATAACCACGGGCTCATTCAGTCTTGGTGAAATTATTTTCCCCCGTGCTACATACGTCCCTTTCGGCACGTACATTTTTGGGTCGTTCATCGTTGCTTTGTTGAATTGTAACCTTCTGGGAGGACTCAACACACTTTTTTCCCTCCTGTGTAACTTGGGGATGTAAAGAATAGAGTCTTTAGAGGGTCCCATATTTGTCTTGGCTTCAGCCTTCCCCGTGGCCTGAGGGTCGGGGTTACTCTTCTTTATTTTCTTGACTGGTTTGGGTGCCGCCTTGGGATTTTTTTCCACATCTGCGATGGCCATAATAGCTTTTAAAGCTGGATCAAAATCCTGGTCTTCGTAAATCATTCCAATGATAGGCCCATTATTGTGAATGGGCAATGGATTGTTCGTCACATTGGGAGCCTCTTCATCCCTTAACACCACCTTCTTTTGTTCTATAAAGCTTTCCACAGCTCGTTTGAGTGTCCAGCAATCCTCCGTGTGGTGCCCTTCTTCTCCGGAATGGTAGGCACAATTGGTACCCCGCTTGTATGACGGTGATGTTGGGTTTTGCCTGGTCGGAGGTACGGGCTGTGTTGGTTGATTTCTCAATGCACACGCAAGTGTACGTGGTCGACAAGTAATATAGGATTTTAAGTCCAGATATCGTACCCACAAGGACTTGTGTAAACTACTTGCTAAATCACTCTAATCATTATCTAATCAAGCCAAAATAAAATCAAGGATGCAACTATTTCATACTAAGATTCTATGAAATAACTAATTATCAAGTGACAAGAATTATTGTTATGTATTCAGTAGAGACAAATATTCCAGGGTTGTGATCTATTCACCACTCGTATTGCATTCTAATTAACTCTCCCTTTCATATAATTCACTCATGGTTGCTAATTAATCGATAAACGCTCTCATAGCCTTCTCCCGAAGCACTACTCGCCTATTCTCAATAGATTAACGCCTATATTC
The DNA here is from genome assembly GCA_005239525.1 of Nicotiana knightiana. Taxonomy (NCBI): domain Eukaryota; kingdom Viridiplantae; phylum Streptophyta; class Magnoliopsida; order Solanales; family Solanaceae; genus Nicotiana; species Nicotiana knightiana. The sequence continues at coordinate 649 of ML387261.1, read as the reverse complement.
CTATGAAATTAATCAATTAGAACGCACTAAGATTACGATATTTTAATTAAGCACGGTGACTAGGTATATTCCTATCCAAACCACAAATCCGCTCCCTTGAAGGGTTAAGATCGCGCTCTCTTCAATTTTTCTCTAATCTATATACGGCTTTCCCAAGCATAACATAGATAGTACATAGAACCTAACTTCTGGCCAGACAATCAAGCAATTAAACACAGAATTGAAGAAACAACCATAAATTGAGTAAACTTTATTCAAGGTTAAATTAATGTCGAATAACAATATCCGTGGCTAAACCACANAAAAACCTTTAAAACTCGGAGTTCACTGACACAGGTACCCAGGCGTTCGAAGGGTAACGCCTGGTACCCCCTGGCGTTTGGAGGATAATGACTGGCTAACGCCAGGCACCCCCTGACGTTTGGAGGATAACGCCTGGCTAACGCCAGGCACCCACTGGCCTTAAGAGCCAAACGCCTGGCTAACGCCAGGCTTGTCCCGGTTCGCTCCTTTTCGACTCTTGAGCGTATTTTCCGACGTTTATGCTCTCATTTAGCTCGGTTTCCATTTCCAACTCACCTACACTTTAAATAAACCCCATTAGGCACATACGACGTGTATTTTTATCATTAAAGCACATAAAATGCAA
>MDKJ01124326.1:0-16562 GCA_005239525.1 Nicotiana knightiana | reverse complement strand
TTATGAGAAAAATACAGTTTCTTATTTATAATTGTTGAGACAAAAATATAGTGAAAGGCTTGGGCTAAATTGTGAAATTTATGAATAAATTGATATGAGATGTCTGGTAGGAGCGGGTTGCACGCTGCAACAAGGAGTGATAAGGGTGGACAGGTGAGATCGGGTTGCACGCCGCAACAGGAGTAATAAGGGTGATATATTTAGGGAGGAGCAATAAGGGTGGACAGGTGAGAGCTGGTTGCACGCCGCAACAAGGAGCGATAAGAGAGGACATTTATATTTTTACTGATTTTTAAAGAAAATAAAGATTTGAAAAGATAAATGTTTATCTTACTATTCTTCATATTTTTCCACTACTTTTATTTAAAGTTAAAGTTTAAAAACTTGGAAATTTATTTGAGAATTGGTTATATCTGAGACCTGGAAAAAGGCAGCTGAGTATTTTATTGTTGTTACAGTACTTAATTATTTGTTTAGATTTCCTTTTTCCTTTATATATTATTGTCACAGGTTATATTGTTAATGCCCCGTCGTAGCCTCGTCACTACTTCGTCGAGGTTAGGCTCGGCACTTACTCAGTACATGGGGTCGGTTGTACTGATACTACACTCTACACTCTTTTGTGCAGATCCAGGTTCCGTCCAGCTATAGAGATATTTAGAGCGGCTATTCAGTTACTCGGAGACACGAGGTATATCTGCCGGCGTCCGCAGATCCCGAGAGTCTTCTCCTATTTTTATAAAACTGTTTTATTATATTCAGGACAATTGTACTATTTCTTTCAGCCCAGTATTTGTAGTATTCTTTAGTAGTTTGTGAATTGTGACGCCAGACTCTGGGGTAGTTCTAGCTTTATTTGTACAGTTAGTTTGTGGTTCGATTTAATTGATTGATTATTATTTTATATTTGGATTTATTTATTGAAAACCATTAGGTCAAGTTTAATTTAAAATTATTTTATCATGTTTAGATGATTAATTAAAGGAAATAGTTAAGCGAACTCTAATATTGGCTTGCCTAGCAAGTGTGGTGGGACTCTTCAAAGAGGTTACTACACGTTTAAGTGTGGTGGGACTCTTCAAAGAGGTTACTACACGTATTAGTGTAGTGGGAGCAGTTTTCCCATAACTTCTATCTTCCCTCTCCATAGAGCAGTTAACTCATGAAACTAGTTTGCATCACCAGAGAAATTACCTTGAGGGGAAGGTGTTAGGCACCCCTCGAGGTCCACAACGGTAAGTCCCGGCCGAACTTAATTAAGCGTATTAGTCTTAAAGGAAAATAAAGCAATTCAGACAACTATTATTTCAAAACATGAATTAAAAGGGGTCCTAAGTTTTTTTAGCCTAATAGGATCATTTTCATGTAATACTTGGTAACTTTACCCAAGTTGGAGTGCTACACATAATATTAGCGCACGGGTCATCATTTCCTTTACTTAAGCGTTCTAGTAGCTTCTAACTCGTGTCTTATCCATGCACTACCCGTCCCTTACCTATGGTCCTGGAGGTGTTTAGGACCTCTATAAGGTAGTTCTAGACTGACCTATGTTGCTTAAAATGAGAAAAATCTACGCGACAAACAAAATTCGGATAGAACTATCGTGTAAGGAGTAAATAAGGGCTCATGTTAAACTCCACAAGTAACAATAAAGGCACGCAGTTCAATTAGAAAATTTTATTAATTTAGGATCCTATAGGAAGGATATCTAGATGGGCATAAACAGAATGTAAGAAGCCAGTTTGTTAAACGAGCATGGAATCTACTATCTTGCCTATTAATTTTATTAATCTCTGAATCTGGGCACTATTCAGGCAGCAAGATGTCACAGTTTTAGGCCCAGAATTCTTAATAACCCTAGAAGTTTGCCTAAGTGATAACCGAAGCAGAATCCTATGGGAATGGGATCTACAATTGTTAACTATAGACCTACAACATGGTTTCGGAGCGAGTTACTGATTTTATCTCATGAAAATAGATGTTATCTCTTTTAAGTCCTATAGGCATGCTTGCTAATTGCAGAATTGATTTAAACCCCTATAGGCGTGATTTCTAAGTTGAGACTGATCATTACTTCCTATAGGCATGATATCTATTAGTTTAAATCCTATAGGCATGACTCTTTTGTTAAGCAGAATCCTTGGCTTAACTCTTTTGTTGAAGGCTCTGGACATTCTATTCTGATAAAGCTGGTCGTGACACTGTAACGATCCGACCGGTTGTTTTGAGCTCTAGCACGTCATTCAGTAGTTTGAGGTCATGAGCAGCTCCGTTTCAGGTATTATTACTTGTGGGTGTGGTCGGAATTGAATTCCGGGAAGTTTAGAGTTTATTTGGAAAGAAAATTCTCTTTTCAGAAGCCTTGAGTTGGAAGAATCAACTAAGATTGGAATTTTGAGTAAACGACCTCCGAATGAGGATTCGAAGGTTCCTGCAGCTTCATATGATGATTTCGGACTTGGGCGTATGTTCGGATCGGGTTTTGGATGACCCGGGAGTGTTTCGGCGCATATTTTGGAAGTTAGCATTTTTGAAGGAATTTCCTAAGTTTGGCTTGAAGCACATTTCAATGATATTGATGTCCATTTGGGATTCCGAGTCTGGGAATAGCTCTGTATGGTGATTCTGGGGTTGGGAGTGCGATTGGAAGTGAATTCGGATGTCCGGAGGTCATTTTGAAGTCATTTGGCTAAAGATAGAAATTTGAAGGTTTTGAAGAATCCGATCGGAAGTGGAAATTTTTAAATCGGGGTCGGAATGTGATTCAGTAAGTTGGAGCATACCCGTAATGTTGAATATGACTTGTGTGCAAAATTTGGGGTCAATCGAAGGTGATTTGACGGGTTTCGGCATCGGAAGTGGAAGTTTGAAATTTCAAGTTCACAAAGTTTGAATTTTAGTGCAATTCGTGATTTCGGCATTGTTTGATGCGATTTGAAGCCTCGAGCAAGTTCATGGGATGTTATGGGACTGAGTCGTGTGATTTGGACGGGGTCCTGGGAGCCTCCGGTGTGTTTCGGGATGAGTTCGAATAATTTTTCTCTGTTTTGTTATTGCTGTTTTCTGGTGTCACTGGTGTGCTATGCGATCGCGGTCACAATTGTGCGATCGCGGAGAAGAAATTAGAGGGCTGGAATTTTGGCTTGTGTGATCGCACCTGGAAGTATGCAATCGCACAGAAGGAAAAGTTGAGGCTACAAAGAATTGCCTTGTGCGACCGCAAGGGTTGTTGTGCGATCGCACAAGGGTGTGTTTAGGGATTTCTGGGACTTGGCATGTGAAAACGTGGGAGAGGGCATGTGAACGCACAGGAGGAAATCTGGGGCAGCATAGTTGGCCTATGCGGTCGCAAAGCTTCTCATGCGATCGCATAGAGGGTTTTTCTGGGTAATGTGATCTTTTAAACGGGATTTTGGCCATTTCCTTCATTTGTTTCATTAATGTGGGCGATTTTGAGGAGCTTCAAGAGGGGTTTTCCACCAAGCATCACTAGGTAATTAATTTCTTCATGTTTTTAAGATTAATACAAGGATTATACATGAATTAGACATGGAAATTAGTAGGAAAATTGGGATTTTGGAGGAAAGACCTAAAATTTGTATTTTGGATTTCTACCACGAATTGAGCATGAATATTTGAGTAAATTGTATATTTGAGTTAGTAACGCTATGGGTAGGGTATATCTTCGAGAAATTTCGGAATCCGAGCACGTGGGCCCGAGGGAATTTTGGTTAATTCACTGAGCGGAGTTGGGAAATTATATAATTTGAATTGTTGCAAATATTAAAGTATATTTTCATTGGTTTGTCGTTATTTGGATAGTTTTGGGGCGTTGTGCGTCCATTGGAGTCGTCGGAAGGGCTTGGAAGCCGGTTATGAAATTTCGGAGCGAGGTGAGTCTCCTTTCTAACTTTGTGAGGGGGAATTGTCCCCCTAGGTGAACTAAATGAATACATGCTATTAATTGCGGGGGCTACGTACACGTGAGGTGACGGGAGTCTGTGTGTAGCTACTATTATGCCATGTCCGGGTAGTCTAGGACCCACTAGCATGCTTTACTTGTCGTACTGGTGACCTTGTCAATAAAATATCATGTGATACTTTCAATTAGTATCTAAATCTCAGAGAAGGATAGAGTTTACTTTTCTTAATCACCTATAAGGAGAATTGATTCTTCCTTGGATAATTGTGTTTCGGATAAACCTATCGAGTTTGGAACCCTGTCGAAATTGGCAAGTAAATCTCCAGAAAAGTTTTAAATATTATACTCATGTTTATTAAAAGGAGAATTTTATCACTTCATTGAAAAGCTAATTTTCCTGATAAAAATGTGGTTTATTGGTGTGAATATGTGTAACTTTGGGTTCCTAAGTCGCATGTATGATTCGCGAGCAGTATGACCCTATATTTATGTATATTCATATGAGCCCTGAGTCGCAGGTATGATTCGCGAGCAGGTTAGCCTATATTTTATTATTATGTTGACCGCGTCGCATGATTGATTCGCGAGCGGGGAAAATAGATGCATCTATGGTTCGGGCCATTCGACCCTCGGCATTGCACAGTTTATGTTTATGTTGGTTCGGGTCGTTGACCCTCGGCATTGCTTGCGCATGATATTTACTGCGTATTACTGTGATTTATACATGTTTATCAGCCTAAGGAAGTCTTAATGGCCAGTTATGAAGAACGAAAATTGGTGTGTAAAATGTGAAATAAGTCTGATGTTTCTTATCCCGGATTATGATTAAATTGTCAACTGAAATGATGAAGATTTAAAGTGTTAAATGTGGAAGGAGTTGATATTGTTTATTCCTGATTTTAATAAATTTCCTATGATAATCATGCTTAGTATCACACTTGAATATATTAAAATGATCTTTAGAAAGTGTCTGATTCGACCTCTCGTCACTACCTCTCTGAGGTTAGGCGGGCGACTTACTGAGTACACGTTGTTTTCGTACTCATGCTACACTTGTTGTGCATTTTTATTGCACAGGTACTTTCATAGTGATGAGGCTGGTTTGGAGACTTAGGCGAGCCGCATCATCCGGAGGCGATCCGCAGCTGACAGAGTCTCCCTCTTATTGTATTCGTTTTGTTTTTAATTCCATTGTCTAATTTGTATCCCCGACAAACTTTATAATAATTGTATAAATTCTTAGAAATTGCTCATGTACTTGTGTCACCAGGTTCTTGGATGTGTTTGGGATTTAACTGAATAGGAATAGTTTACATGGCGTATTTATTTGATAATTTTTTATCCGTTTTTATGACTTGTAAGTGAAAGGTAACAATTTTCGAAAAATGTTAAAACAGGAAATTATATCAACTAATTAATGGTCGGCTTGCCTGACTGTGGTATCCGGCGCCATCATGACCTTAATAGATTTTGGGTTGTGACAGACACACTGTATTCATCCTCTTTTCGTCTATGAGGGCTAATTTCTCATACCGGTTCCTTATCTATTCTGCATCGCTGAGTTCGACTTCTTGTATGATTCTTAAAGAAGGAATTTCTACCTCGGCGGGAATGACAACTTCGGTACCATAAACCAGCAGATAGGGAGTTGCCCTGGTTGATGTGCGGACTGTAGTATGGTATCCCAGTAAGGCGAATGGTAATTTCTCGTGCCATTGCTTATGGTTCTCTACCATTTTCCTTAGTATCTTCTTGATGTTTTTGTTAGCGGCCTCCACGGCTCCATTCATTTGAGGCATGTATGTTATGGAATTCTTGTGCTTGATTTTGAAAGTTCCACACATGGATTTCATCAGATCGCTATTGAGATTGGCGGCATTGTCAGTGATGATGGACTCTGGAACCCTAAATCGACACACAATCTGATCTCTGACGAAATCTGTGACAACTTTCTTGGTTACCGCTTTGTAAGATGCAGCTTCAACCCATTTGGTGAAGTAGTCGATGGCTACTAAAATGAACTAGTGACCATTTGAAGAGGTGGGCTCGATTGGGCTGATGACATCCATTCCCCAGGCAGCAAAAGGCCAAGGTGAGCTTGTTGTATTAAGCTCGTTTGGTGGCACCCATATCATGTCTGCATGTATCTGGCATTGGTAACATTTCTGAACGTATAATATGCAATTTGTTTCCATGGTCATCCAAAAGTATCTGGCCCTGAGTATCTTCTTGGCCAAGACAAAACCATTCATATCATGTTCCGGCATGTATCTCCTTGAGCAATTTGGAAGCCTCTTTTGCGTCAACACACCATAACAGTCCTATATCGGGAGTTCTCCTGCACAGGGTTCCTCCGCTTTGGAAGAAGTAATTGGACAATCTCCGAAGGGGTTTCTGATTATGGTTTGCATGCTCTGGGAATTCTCCTTTTGTCAAATATTCTTTGATGTCGTGGAACCAGGGATTTCCGTCTGTTTCTTCTTCAACATGAGCATAGTATGCCGGCTGATTATGGATCCTCACGGAATGGGATCCATGAAATTCTTGTCTGGGTGTTGTATCATTGATGACAAGGTGGCCAATGCGCCTGCGAATTCGTTCTGAATTCTGGAGACATGCCGGAATTCTATCTTTGTGAACCTCTTCTTCATTTCATGTACATGATGCAGATATGGAAGTATCTTGGAATTCTTGGTAGCCCACTCTCCTTGTACCTGGTGAGAAGCAGATCTGAATCCCCGATCACCAGCAGTTCCTGAATGTTCATATCAACAGCCAGGTTAAGCCCTAATATGCAAGCTTCATATTCTGCCATGTTGTTAGTGCATGGGAATCTGAGTTTTACAGACACCAGATAATGCTGACCAGTTTCTGATACCAAGACGGCTCCGATGCCGACTCCCTTGAAATTCGCAGCTCCGTCGAAAAATATTCTTCAATCATCGTAGACTTCAGCAATGTCTTCTCCTACGAATGATACATCTTCATCAGAAAAATACATTTTCAGGGGTTCGTACTCTCCTCCCAAAGGATTTTCAGCAAAGTGGTCTACCAATGCTTGTCCTTTGACTACCTTCTGAGTTCCATAGATGATGTCGAACTCACTCAACAAGATTTTCCACTTGGCTAGCTTTCCAGTAGACATGGGATTTTGAAAGATGTATATTATAGGATCCATTCTCGAAATGAGATATGTAGTATAAGCACAGAAGTAGTGTCGTAACTCCTGAGCTATCCAGGTTAGAGCGCAGCAACTGCGTTCTAGCAGAGAGTACCGTGTTTCATTAGGAGTGAACTTCTTACTCAAGTAGTAGATGGCATGTTCCTTTCTCCCTGTCTCGTCATGCTGCCCTAGAACACAACCGAAAGCTCCATCTGACACTGCTAGGTAGAGTAGTAGTGGTTTACCCGGCTCCGGTGGGACTAAAACTGGTGGCGTGGACAAGTATTCCTTGATTTTGTCAAAAGCATTTTGACAATCCTCGGTCCAACTGGTTTCAGCGTCTTTCTTCAGCATTTTGAAAATCGGCTCATATATTACTGTGGATTGTGCTATGAAATGACTGATGTAGTTGAGACGTCCCAGGAAACTCATCACATCTTTCTTGATTTTTGGCGGTGGCAGTTCTTGGATGGCTTTGACCTTTGGTGGGTCCAACTCTATTCCTCGGCGACTAGCAATGAATCCTAACAACTTTCCGGCAGGCACCTCGAATGCACACTTTGCGGGGTTTAGCTTCAGGTTGTACTTCCGCAATCGATCAAAGAATCTCCTCAAGTCTGATATGTGATCTATGGCCTTCTTGGATTTAATGATGACATCATCCACATAAACTTCTATCTCTTTATGTATCATGTCATGGAAAATGGTTGTCATGGCCCTCATGTAGGTGGCCCCGGCATTTCTTTAAACGGAATGGCATCATTTTGTAGCAGTATACTCCCCATAGTGTAATGAAGGCCGTTTTCTCGGCGTCTTCTTCATCCATCCAGATCTGATGGTAACTAGCGAACCAATCTACAAAGGACTGGAGTTCGTTCTTGGCATAATTGTCGATCAGAATGTGTATATTCGGCAGTGGGAAGTCGTCCTTTGGGCTTGCTCTGTTGAGATCCCGATAATCAACACAGACTCTGGCTTTCCCATCCTTTTTGGAACATGCACAATGTTGGATAACTAGGTTGGATATTCAACTACCCTAAGGACCTTGGCTTTGATCTGCTTAGTAACTTCCTCCTTGATTTTCAGGCTCATATCTGGCTTGAATTTCTTGAGTTTTTAATGTACTGGTGGGCACATTGGATTTGTAGGAAACTTGTGGGCCACTATGGATGTGCTCAATTTGGTCATATCCTCATATTCTTTCAGGTACCGAGTGTATTCCTCTTTCTCTGACGGCGAAAAATGGACGCTTATGCGAGTTTCCTTGACGGTTTCAGAATCTCCCAAGTTGATTATCTCGGTTTCGTCCAGGTTGGACTTGGGCTTGTTCTCAAAGTTCTCCACTTCTTTGACAATTTCATCAGGTATTACATCCTCTTCTTCTATTTCTTCCGAGTCACTGTCCTTCTGTTGTGTTGTCTCATTACAAGTCACAGTCGTTGGTTCATCAAGATAAGAAATAGTAATGATGTAGGGATAAAGATATGAAAGAAAAATAGTAATAAAACATCAAGCCATTTAGAATGTCAAACAAAATGATTTCAAATAATTTTTTTTTTTCGAAACAGAACATTAAAATATTATTTAAAATAAAATTCCAAATAGGAAATCATTTTCAAAAGTAAACAATGTTATCAGCCTTGCTACCCCGAGACTCGTCGGGCCCTTGATGATTTAGCGTCCAGTTATTGAGGGATGCTCCCTTCTCCATTGTCTGGATAGTGAGGTCGTCTTCCTCCTCCTCCTCTTCCTCAACTATTACACAACAATCCATATCATCGTCTTCCAAGAACAAATTCTTCAATGCTGCCAAGGCTTCGTCTTCCTCTGACCCCCATATTGTATCAGCCTAATGGAAGGTCTGATTCAGGTGCGGCACGGGTTGCTCAAGAGGATAGTATGGACCACGCCATGGTGGCTTACGATATTCCTGCCAGGTATACTGATATCCGAGCCCAAAGGTTGTGCTATAGCGCTTCAGCTGTACTGGTTTGGAGATACCTTGAAGATTTTTACCAAGCCCCTTACTAGGTTCATACCCTGCCCATGCCAATATGCTCTCTATTTTGATACTCCACTATTTAAACTTCTCAATCGCGTTAACACGCTCGATGCGATGGTAGGTTTCTCTACCTAACTTCCTTATATTTTCTACCACCGGAACAGTCAGACTGGTGTAAATGGGGTTGGTCCCATCTCCATGGAAGATCACTTCTTGATGGTTCCATTCAAATTTTACCGCTTGGTGCAAAGTAGATGCGACAGCTCCAGCGGCATGTATCCAAGATCGTCCCAGCAGTAGATTGTAGGAGGTCGATATGTCTAGTACCTGGAATTCAACATCGAACCAGGTAGGACCCATTTGCAAGCGTAGGTTGGTTTCTCCAATTGTAGCTCTTTGTGACCCATCGAATGCTTTCATATTCATAGATCCTGCTTGTATTTTATGTAGGCCCTTGCCCAACCTCTTCAGCGTTATCAATGGGCAAATATTGAGGTTGGATCCTCCATCTATCAAAACTCTGGTAATGAACTTATCCTCACATTTCATGGTGATGTGTAGTGCCCTGTTGTGACTTAACCCTTCAGGTGGAAACTCGTCCTCATGGAAAGTGATCTTGTGGCTTTCTAGCACTTGCCCCACCATATTGGCCATTTCTCCGCTATTGATGTTGTTTGGCACATATGCTTCATTCAATACCTTCATCAGAGCATTCATTTGTGCCTCAAAATTTTGCAGCAATGACAGGATAGATATTTGGGTGGGAGTCTTGTTCAGATGATCGACGACAGAGTACTCCCTTACATGTACCTTTCTCCAGAGGTCATCTGAACCAGTCTCAACAACGGGCGGTTTACTGGAAGCTTGCTTACTGGATTCTCCTAAGTGTTCAGGTGTATAAACCCTTCCGATTCTATTCATTCCTTGTGCAGTATCGGATTCTTCCATCTTCGACCTTCCTTTTCTTCTAGCCTCGGCCACATAATCCCAAGGTAAAACATTGGAACTGAAGGGTGGTGTGGATTCAACAGTTACAGTGAAAGGTTTGGCCACCTCCACCTTAAATGGAGCGGGTGTTGCTTCAGGTGGGTTACTTCTATTTCAAAAGGAATTGATGCAGCTACCTCGACTTCAACTGGTGGCTGCACCTGCACCACAATGGGATTGAGCGTGACTACAGGTTTCTTAGGATCATCACCTTCTCAAATAAGCCCAATTGATCCCTCAGTATCCCATTCTTCATCAGTTTCTATCACATTGAACCCTTCACCCCTATGATCTGGGAGGGGATTGTTGCGAACATTAGGTACAGTTTCCTTTGCTTGTATGACCTTATTATCAATCAACATTTGGATCTTGTCTTTCAAGATGCGGCACTCGTCAATAGTGTTCCCCTTCATACCGGAATGGTACGCACAGGTCTTGTTTGGATTGACGCACTGAGATGAATTCTATGTTGCCACAGCGGGAATAGGGGTGACATAACCAGCAGCTTTCAATCTCTCGTACAACTGGCCGATGGGTTCAGCATGGCGGTGTATTGTCTGTGTGGCTTGCGGTCAAAATTAGGCATGGGTTTTTGGTAGTTTGGACGAGTTTGAGATGACTGATAATAGGAAGGTATGGTAGGCGGTAGCAGGTTGGGATTATCTGGGAAGTGATGGTCGGTATGTGGGTGGAGGTGTTTGGTATACAAATGGAGTTTTTAGGCCTTGGGCAACCGTTAATTTTCCCACTTCTTTATTTTTTGATATGCCACCTGATTATAGTGCTTTATTTGTGGCCTGCAGTGCCTCGAAATTTGTCACCATTCCACTTTTGATACCTTCCTCGATCCTTTCTCCGAGCTTGATGATATCGAAGAACTTGTGATTCTCGATTACCAATAACCTTTCCTAATATTGTGGATCTTGAGCCCTGACAAAGAACTTGTTCATATGCTCTTCATCTAATGTCGGCCTGATCTTTGCTGCTTCTGACCTCCATCGAGTAGCATACTCGTAGAAAGTCTCAGTGGGCTTCTTCTTGAGATTCTAGATATAGAATACGTTTGGTGCATTTTCCGTGTTGAATTTGAATCTATCCATGAAATCTGATGCCAAGCTTAACCAATTAGCCCATTTCTTGGGATTTTGACTTATGTACCAAGATAGGGTGTCTCCAGTGAGGCTTCTCATGAATAGCTTCATGCGAATCCTTTTGTCCTTTCCAACCTCTACGAGCTTGTGACAGTAGGTTCTCAAATGTACCTTTGGGTCACCCGTTCCATCGAACATTTCGAACTTAGAAGGTTTGTAACCCTCTGGCAGTTCCACATCTAGTAAATTCATAAATCCTCATAATTCAAACCTTCGATTACTTTGCCTCCTTCAACACCTGGAACTCGGCTTGTGAGTTTCTTGATCTCCTCAGCCATGTTCTTAATGATCAAGTCCTTCTTGGTGGATTTTGGTGTATATGAGATTAGTTGAGTAGAGTAGGGTAAGGTTTCCACGTATATGGGGTTGTTTTGGTGAAGGCTAGGATTTTGGGTATAGTGGTGATCATTGGTTGAATATTGGGGATCGGGGATAGGCTGTGGGGTATTCTGAGGAGTGTGGTGAGTGGTTTGTGGGTATTGAGTCGGGAGACGTTGAGGAGGTATAGGTATGGGTAAAGTATTTTGAGGAGGGGTTGTATATTGGTGGGTTACGGGAGGATTCTGCGGGAGTTGGTTGGGTGTATTCTAAGGAGGTACCGGGTTTTGGGTATTTGGATGGTTGATAACTGGGATGTTTAGTGTGAGGGAGAGGTTTGCCAAGTTACGGACCTGCTCAAGCTCACCTTGTAGTTCAAGTATTTTCTTTTCAAGGTGCAAAACCAAGTCATTTGCTGCCGGGGTACTCCGACCATCAGAAGTTTCCACATTCTCAACATATGCGGTGTTGTCGCCACTTATATTATCCATCCTAGCTTTCCTTTTTCCTTTTGATGCACTTGGAGGAGGAGGAGGAGGAGGGCCTCTGGATCTGGTGTGATATGTTGATGATGCCAGTATATGTGAACCAACCTTGGGGAATGGGAATAATCAAAAAAGGAAAGAAAAACAAAAAGTAACCAAGTCAGTAAGGGTTCCAAAAAGAGAATTTGCAATATTTAAACACATAGTGCGGGAATGTAAATTCGCGTCCTAATTTGGGAGCATCGTTCTGCCCGAGGTAGGCCTAGCGATAAGTTGATTTAGAGAACTTCAGTGCCAATAATTGCCTCATTTCATTAATGTAAAATAGATGAATCTAAAACGACACTAAATAAGATAAGTCACTAATGGAACTTGGCCTTATTACATTTGAAAAGCAAAAACTAATAAACCTAATCTACTTGGTCTCAGAAGGACCTTCTCCAGGCCTGGTTCTCTTGGCTCCATAGATCAGGTTCCCCAGGTCGTGCATGTCCAGCAGCAGGTACACCCTTGCTAGATGTCCTCCTTCGCTTCCCTCAGCATTCTGGCAGTCTATGACTCTTTTCCTCATCTTCCCTTCCATCCCCATCAAACCCTGCTCCGGATATTCTAACCTTTCATTCGATCTGGTAGCCATTTCCTTCCATTCATTGAATAATTCCATATCAGTCTTGTGTTGTTCCATATGCTCAGCCTCGGACTCCCGAACCCTTTTGCGCAGTCTGTTATACTTCACCTGTGCTTCGGCAGCTTCATCTATGACTCTGTTTCCTCGACCGACCCCTGGCCCGACTATTCCTTCTATACAGTCCTCCAACCATGATAGGTAAAAGTACACGTGCCCTATGTGATATTGATTCGGCTCGATGGTGTCCCTTTCCACAATAATCCTCAACCGCCACATATGTTGATCTTCACATTTGTATGGGATGTCATCATCATGGAAATCCGCCCTGTAGTGACTCATTTTAATGACCTATGGTATGACTTTCTTCCTACCTGCTTGTCTCATAAACCTGATGCTAACATAAGGGTATATGCCCCTTAACCCGATAAACACCAAGTGCGGAGCGTCCCTAGACCTCTCTGGAGATGCTCTAATAACCAAACCTGTAGCAGCAGATTACAACCGTCGAAGTGTTTGAATCCCTTTTGGTAGCGGTCCAAGGCCCGATATATGTCTGCTATGATCATAGGGACAATGGTATATGTTTGCCCCTTGATCCCCTCCATTAGTGTTTTTGTTACCATGGCCAGTCTGATATGAATTTTGTCCCCTTGCATTTGAAACACTATCATACCCAGGAAGCAGACGATGAACACAAAAACCCTGCGATGAATACAACCCAAGGAAATGATAGAGAATTCATCATGGTAGATACGATAGGATTTTCTATGACCATATCGTTCATAGAGATAGTCAAAGGGTATGTAGGATTTCTTCAGGCACTCCAAATCGTCGTTCTTTTTCAGACACATCATTTTCAGAAACCCCCTAGCGGGCGGTTTTCTAGCACCAATAAACCGGGACTGTCCTAAGGCAGTCCAGCGAATCTCCCTATTTCTTCCAAGAGAGGAGTCATTTCTGTTTCCAAAGCGAAACACGGATCCTTCTCCGTCCCAGAACATTGTGGCAGCTTCAATCAACATATTATTCGGTTGGATGTCCAATAAAGAAGGAAAATTTCTCAGGACCTTTTTCACATTCTTTTTGTCACTTGATGAAAGATCTTCCCACCAATCTAGCAAAAATGGTGGTATGTTACGGACCATGCTGAACCTGGGGACTCCGTGCCTCATTTTCTGCAAAACAAATAAGGTTAGACCCTTTCCCCTTCCATATTCAACTACTTATACATCAGTGATTAGCATATTGGCACTTATTTCTCCAAATTAATGCACAGATCGTGGTTGCGTCCGTTGGGTTTATGGAAACCCTGGTGGACTTTTGGACAAGGCTTTTCTTAAAGGGTTATTATGTGGACAACATATTAACCCTGGCTAGGTTTGACCATGATGCATGTACAATAAATTAGAGTAAGATATCTATAGAGGTCTATACTGGTACCCTCAAGCGGACAACTTGAGGGGGAAAGGCACGAAGCTATCGACTGCACCGCTGATCGGATTTTTACTGCAAATAAGCCTTGTTGAATTCAAAGGGGTGATATATAGGAAGAGCGCAAACACTCATCAAGCGTTGCTATGGTATTGATTACGCACGAGTGGAATATGATGTTGATCATGATTTATGCAACAAAAAATAGGATGTTGTCACGTATTTGCACGTTAGAAAATGATAAATGCGGTATTTAATAATTGAAAAGGCGTTTTAAGAAAGAAAACAAATAGACAAGTCAGTTTCCATAGTAAAAAGGAAATAATAAATGCTTGAAAATAGGCAATTAAATTCACATAAAGTGGGAAAGGGAAACGGTGTGCACGTATTAACAGAATAAATCATGCTTAAAGACTAATTCACAAAAAGCAAGTTCGTTATGGTAAGAGCCTAAGGGTTATCCCCAGCAGAGTCGACATGCTGTCGCGCCCCCTTTTTCTCATGAAATCGGGTTTCGACATTTTTTGGGACAACTCCCTTCCTTTTGAGATGGGAGTATGGGATATGAAGAGTCACAACCTAACGGATTAAGGTTCGTTAGGGCACCTAGAGCAGTTAAATCATGAAACTAGTTTGCATCACCAGAGATCGGGTAAGGGCTCGAAATTACCTTGAGAGGAAGGTGTTAGGCACCCCTCGAGGTCCACAACAGTGGGTCCCGGCTGAACTTAACTAAGCGAATTAGTCTTAAAGTAAAATAAATAAATTTGGACAGCTATTATTTCAAAACATAAATTAAAGGAGGTCCTAAGTTTTTTAGCCTATAGAATCATTTCCATGCAATACTTGGTAACTTTCCCCAAGTTGGGGTGCTACACATAGTATTAACGCACGGGTTATCATTTCCTTTACTACCCAATTACTATATTTCAGTTGTTACTTAAGTGTTCCAGTAGCTTCTAACTCGTGCCTTATCCGTGCACTACCCGTCCCTTACCTATGGTCCTGGAGGTGTTTAAGACCTCTATTTAAGGTAGTTCTAGACTTACCTATGTTGCTTAAAATGAGAAAAGTCTAGGTGACAAACAAAATTCAGATAAGACTATCATGTAAGGAGCAAATTGGGGTTCGTGTTAACCTCCACAAGTAACAACAAATGCACGCAGTTCAATTAGAAAATTTCATTAATATGGATCATATAGGCAGGATATCTAGATGGGCATAAACAGAATGTAAGAAACCAGTTTATTAAAACAAGCATGGAATCTACTGGCTTGCCTACTGGTTTTATTAAGCTCTGAATCTGGGCACATTTCAGACAGCAAGATGTCACAGTTTTAGGCCCAGAATTCTTAATAACCCTACAAGTTTGCCTAAGTGATAATCGGAGCAGAATCATATGGGCATGACATCTACAATTGTTAACTATAGACCTATAACATGGTTTCTGAGCGAGTTACAGATTTTATCTCATGAAAATAGATTTTATCTCTTTTAAGTCCTATAGGCATGCTTGCTAATTGCAGAATTGATTTAAACCCATATAGGCATGATTTCTAAGTTGAGACTGATCATTACTTCTTATAGGCATGATATCTATTAGTTTAAATCCTATAGGCATGATTTCTAGGTTTGAACCCTATAGATATGATATCTAAGTTGAAACTGATTTTTTATGTCTCCTATAGGCATGGTATCTAAGTTAAAACTGATTATTAATCCCTATAGGAATAAATTCTAATAATCACATATGGGCAGACTTTTAGACAAAGTTTATTAATTCATACAAATATGATCTTATATACATAATCACTAATGCACGTTGAGATTGGAAATATGTGTAGATCCTATGAACATGGATTCTAATGCAGAATTAACAAAAGACCTATAGGCAATGTCTCTAATATGCCGAAAATATGAAGATTCAGAGTCACAAACAGCCAGAAAAACATCCTATAGGAAGGATATCTAAATGAACAGTAACATGCACATAAGGAACCAACACAATAGACCTATAGGCAGGATTTCTACCCGTGTTTTTTTAAGAAAAAATATTTAAAAAAACCCCGGCTTTTACTAATAACCCCAGATCTGTTTATTACAGAGGTTATTACATTATTACAGCCCAATAATTGTCACACCTCCTTTTCTACCCCCCAAAAGATATGTGTTATGTTATTATGGATTGTTGCGAGTTACAGGGTTTTTCCAATTGAAGTGACAATTTTAAAATAGGTATTATTTTATTGTTCAGAGTCGCCACTTGGAATTTATTTTTTTTTCGGTGTTCCAAGACACCTTTTATTCGAATCCCTATTCAAAGGAAGATTTGACTCTTTTATTATTGGTCTGCGAAAACAAAGTTTGGGTAAGGAATTATGTTGACCGGGGAAAAGGTGTAAGACACTCCCAGAGTCCCGTAGTTCTAGCACGGTCGCTTTATGACTTAAACTTGGCTTGAATTAATTTTGAAAA
>MDKJ01278679.1:0-11601 GCA_005239525.1 Nicotiana knightiana | reverse complement strand
ATGTTTGGAGTGAGGACCAATGCGCTCAAACACATGAACTGCAGGACTTCCAACATCCTCAACAACAGTCACACTAGAGTCGATTAAATTTGTATCCTCAACGTCCTTGGTTGACTCTAGTACTATTTCTTCAATATCAACATCCTCAAATTCTAGTTGGTTAGTGTGTTGGGTTTCTACTATGGACACCTCCATTGGCACCTCAATTTTCATCTCTGATGTACACTGCTCCTGGCTACTATCCATAATATTGGCATATTGAGCGTTAAAAGCTTCAACTAGTTGACTCGTTTGAGCCTCCAAGTTGCGAATAGTTTCATCTTGCCTTTGTACCCGCAGTTGTAACTCCTCCTGTTGTTCCAGAATGCACTTCATCATATCCTCGAGCCTTTTCCAGTCATCATCACTGAGTTCTTTATTTCTATTAGCTTCACAAGAAAAAGAAGAACCATCAAAGTAAGGGGTTAGGGGAAGATAAGACATATAATCACAACCCTGGAAGTGACCATCTTGACCACCACACATATCACACTCATTCCACACATAAGATTGAGTTGGTGCACATAACTCGCTCTCGGGAATATTTTGATAATTTTGCTCTGGGTGGTTTCCTCCATAATATGCATAATGAGGATCAAAAGTAGAATTACCAACATCCAAACTCTCATAATTCCATGATGCCATGTTTTAACAAATAAAACTAAAATAAAGAAAATAAAAATCAAATACTAAAAAAAATTCAAACTTAAAACCTAATAATAATATGTACAATTACAGCTACACTTGATAATACCGTTAATTCCCCGGCAACGGCGCCAAAATTCGATCACGCTCAACTATGTCTAATAAAAGACTAAGCGGGCGTTGATAATATAATCTGGGGTATTATGCCCAGAGTCGATCCCACAGGGAATTTACGTATCAAGCAAGCTGTTAGAATACTCAACTGTCACTTGAGGTTTTTTAAATTACTAAAATTAAAGATTAAAACTAAAGATTAACTACGCTAAGGTGTAAACAATTGTAATAAAGATCTAAGGTTATGGTTTCCCCCGTCGGTGAATTTACTTCTCGGATACTTCATATAGCTTGATTAGTTGTTTCTATCAATCATGAACACTCTATCTACCATAAATCTCTCTCAAGTAATTATGATAATTTACTAGACGCACTCTCTCAAGTTACGCTAGCTAGATTGCATTACAGTTCACTTTAGATTGCACCCGAGGTATCGTTATCTCTAATCCAACCTCTAAACCCTCGGTTATGACTTTCGTCTATACTCCGGGAGTGGTGTTGTTCAAACAATTACCTAAATATGCACTCTCTCTCAAGTAGATACATAATAAATAGGCACAGCTAATTGATGGCCATTCAATTAACTACAACAAGAACGTAATTGAACAAATAGAGATTAATCAACCAATAAAAACTATGTTAATATCACAATAAGTTTATTCCCCAATGGGTTCCACAAGAAATTAGCTAAACATGTTCATAAGAATCAAATCTAAAATAACTTGCATAATTAAACTACAAAGTAATGAAGAAAATATGTACAAATCGATGTTTTGTCGTCCGTATCTCTTCTAATCTCTTCCGTCCTCCTCAAGTTGTGTTGTTTGGTGTCTATTTATATGTTTAGGGCGAACACTAACCATGTGGGAGACTTCTATTTCAACCGGGAAACACTTAACTCGTCAAAACTCAGATTTGGCCGAAACTGGGGACCCCGGGCGTTTGGGCTCTAACGCACCCCTAAGGCCAGGGCAGGCCTGGCGTTTGGGCCCTAACGCCCCCCTAACGCCGGGGGCTGCCTGTCCTTATGGGTTAAATGCCCCCCTAATGCCAGGTAGGGTCAGGCTTTAGGGGCAAACGCCCGGCTATCGCCCGGGTGTCTCCTTTCGCGTATTTTTCGACGTATTTGCATCCCTTTAGCTCCGTTTCCATCTCCAATTCACCTACACATAAAATAAACTCTATTAAGCACATAACAAGTGTATTTTTATCATTTATGCACCTCAAATGTAAGGTATATCACATGTTAAACTATGCAATTTAGTCTCGCATCAAAGGGTTGGGGGTTAGGTTAATTAAAAAAGGAAATGGATCCTGGACCGATCTTCTGAGATCAACGGCCAGGATTCCATTTGGGGTTTGGGTGGGTTTAAGTGTTGGGTTTGGGCTATGATTAAATTGAGCTGAGGGTAATAATATGGGCTAAGGTCCGAAATTAAACCATATTAAAAGAGGCTACTTGTTAAATACCCACTTAATTGATAAAATAATTTGTAAAAATAGTTCATAAATGATTAAAAAATATTTTTTATGCATAAAATTGATTTAAAATAATTACCTAATATTATAAAAATACAAAAGGTCATTTTTTTGTGAAATAAGGTAATTATGCACTCGTGGGCTATTACTGCAAAATTATTGCAGTTATAACCCAAAAAATATAAATGTGACTATTTGTGCAATAATTTAAGCTTAATATAAATATAAATAGCAAAATTAAACTATAAAATGTTATAAAGCCATTTGTGATGCAATCTGTAATTATTTATGTAAATAAAATACTGGATAAATTAATTAAAAATCCCTAAAAATATAGAAATTATGGAAAAACATCGATTGATGATAAAGCATAGTTTTGAAGGTATATATATATGCATTTAAAAAATATTATAGGAAAAAATGGGTATCAACATCTGCCCCTCTTTACTCGGGAAGGATGAAAGAGTTGTCGGGTAAAGATATGATGGCCAATTTTGACCGAGCGAGACGTTTTGAGAGACATAGGCCGCACTCTGGTTTCTGAGCTGCCTATATATCCCTGGTTTTATAGGAATCAGGCTGTGTGTAGTTCTTGATTCATCGACGGAGTATACCGACGAAGTTACATAATGATAGTCACAAAATTTCGGGATAGGTGAATGATGGTTATGGCGATTGGTCAGGTTTGAGATAGTATGAAGGAAATGGAGCGGGATTGCTCACCTTGGGTTAATAGTTGCTCATCGGGTCACCTGCAAGTAAAAGATGCTACAAGCGTATATTTGTGCGAAAACCTAAACATGATGCATATTCCCTTCGGACCATGAGAATTGTCTTTGGACGGTTGAGGATGACGTCCTGGGCCATGAATTGTTCCATGAGGGATTCGCAGGCCATGAAATGATGTTCTCGGGCCATAAAATGGTGCCTCCAAACCATGACGCCTTTGAATAATGATATGCAACTTTGAGAGATCCTCAGGCCATGACATAGTGTCTTCCGGCTATGAGGATGATGCCTTTAGACTATGACACCTTTGGATAAGTTGGCGATATTTCAGCCCATGAGATGCGATAACATGATGTTAAGGGCAACAAGACAAGGGTTAGTCTTGTGAGGTTGAGGGCAGAACCCGAAAGAAGAGCAAAATAGATAGTGTCGGAGAGACAGCGCTTAGTCTCGGCAAAAATGCAAATATGGAGGCAAGGCTTAGCCTCATGCAGATGGAGACAGATCTTAGTCTCATGCAAGATTCGGAACAAGGCTTAGTCCCATGCAAATGAAGGCAGGGCTTAGACTTATGCAAATATGGAGGCAGGGCTTAGCCTCATGCAGATAGAGACAGGGCTTAGTCTCATGCAAGATTCGAGACAGGGCTTAGTCCCATGCAAATGAAGGCAGAGCTTAGCCTTATGCAAATATGGAGGAAGGGCTTAGCCTCATGCAGATGGAGACAGAGCTTAGTCTCATGCAAGATTCAGGGCAGGGCTTAGTCGCATGAAAGTGAAGGCAGAGCTTAGCCTTATGCAAATATGGAGGCAGGGCTTAGCCTCATGCAGATGGAGACATAGCTTAGTCTCATGCAAGATTCCGGACATGGCTTAGTCCCATGCAAATGAAGGCATAGCTTAGCCCTATGCAAGTATGGAGGCAGGGCTTAGCCTCATGCAGATGGAGATAGCTTAGTATCATGCAAGAATATAATAAAGAGCAGATGATAGCAGAGTTTTCTTAGCTGGTCGTAGATTTTAGTATCGCGGTTGTTATGAAGATTGTGACTTTAGGGAGTATAAATATATTCTTTGTTCCTGCAACCAAAGAAAAATTGTGAGTTTTGTAAAAGGGAGGTCGGTTCGTGCCTCCGTCGGCTCGCTTACTTGGTCTGAAGATCCCGTTCAAATCATTGAGGGTAACGTTTGCTAAACAGAGTTATTTCAAAAGCAAGCATGCATAGTTTTCAAAGTCATAATAAAAAATATATTTTGAGAAGTTATTTATATGAACCAATGACTGTGACACGATCCGAGACATTACGACTTCTATTGCTGTAGAATTTTGAGGGTCTTCCCTAAAATTCTGCCCCGATTAAACGGACAAACATTTCTGATTGTTGTATGTTGCGATCGGCTGAACTTGCTTCGGAATTTTGAGGGTCCGACTCAAAATTCTACCCCAGTTTCTGATTGTAGGGTAAATAAAGATTTTTATTGGATTGTGACCGAACCCACAGGGCAGCCTACGTATCCCCTCTTAAACGGGAATCAGGTCGAACGTAGTTCAATTTATATCATTTGCGGAAACATAAACAATTACACATAGTATCACTTGACTGCATATGAATTGATTGGTTTTGGCCAGACTTCTCCGTCCATTTCTGCGAGTATGAGGGCTCCTCCCGGCAATATTCTATGAACCATGTAAGGACCTTTCCAGTTGGGAGAGAACTTCCATTTGGCCTCATCCTGATGCGGAAAAATCTTTTTCAACACCAGCTTCCCCGGTGTGAACTGTCTTGGCTTGACCTTTTTGTTGAAAGCTCTGGATATTCTGTTCTGATAAAGCTGGCCGTGACATACTGCATTCATCCTCTTTCTGTCTATGAGGGCTAGCTACTCACAATGGTTCCTTATCCATTCTGCATCGCTGAGCTCAGCTTCCTGTTGATCCTCAAAGAAGGAATGTCCACTTCGGCAAGGATAACAACTTCAATATCGTAAACCAAAAAGTAGGGAGTTGCCCCGGTTGATGTGCGGACTGTGGTACGTTAGCCCAGTAAAGCAAACGGTAGCTTCTCGTGCCATTGTTTGTGATTTTCTACCATCTTTCTCAGTATCTTCTTGATATTTTTGTTGGAAGCTTCTACAGCTCCATTCATTTGAGGTCTATAGGCTGTGGAATTCTTGTGCTTGATTTTGAAGGTCTCACACATGGCTTTCATCATATCACCGTTGAGATTGGCGGCATTTTCAGGGATGATGGACCCCGGAACTCCGAATCGGCAAACAATCCGGCCGTAGACAAAATCTGCCACGACTTTCTTAGTCACTGCCTTGTAAGATGCTGCTTCGACCTATTTGGTGAAGTAATCAATAGCTACCAAGATGAATCGATGCCCATTTGAGGCGGTGGGCTCGGTTGGACCAATGACATCCATTCCCCATGCGGCGAATGGCCAAGGTGAGCTTGTTGCATTGAGCTCATTTGGAAACACTCTTATCATATCTGCATGTACTTGACATTGGTAGCATTTTTGGACATACCGGATGCAATCTGTTTCCATGGTCATCCAGAAATAACCGGCCCTGAGTATCTTCTTGGCCAAGAAAAACCATTCATATGCGGGTCGCAGGTTCCTACACGTATCTCTTCTAGAAAATTAGAAGCTTCTTTCATGTCGATTCACCTTAACAATCCCAAATCAGGAGTTCTTCTATATAGGTTTCCTCCGTTGTGGAAGAAATTGTTGGATAATCTCCAAAGCGTGCGTTTTTTAGTATGGTTTGCATGCTCCGGGTATTCCCCTTTTGTCAGATGCCTTTTGATATCGTGGAACCAAGGCTTCCCATCTATTTCTTCTTCAACATGAGCACAATATGCCGGTTGACTATGGATCCTTACTGGAATATGATCAATGAAGTTCTTGTCTGGATGTTGTATCATTGATGACAAAGTGGCCAATGCATCGGCGAACTCGTTCTGAACCCTGGGAACATGCCAAAACTCTATCTTCGTGAACCTTTTCCTCAATTTCTGCACATGGTGCAGATATGGTAATATCTTGGAATTCTTGGTGGCCCATTCTCCTTGTACCTGGTGCATAAGCAAATCTGAATCGCCGATTACTAACAACTTCTGAATATTCATGTCGATAGCCATGTTGAGTCCTAGGATGCAAGCTTCATACTCTGCCATGTTGTTGGTGCAGGGAAATTTCAGTTTAGAAGATATCGGGTAATGTTTGCCAATTTCCGATACCAAGACAGCTCCAATACCGAATCCTTTGAAATTTTCCGCTCCGTCAAAGAACATCCTCCACCTCCCCTATGAATAACACTTCTTCATCGGGAAAATATGTCTTCAGGGATTCGTATTCTCCTTCCATAGGGTTTTCAGCAAGATGATCTGCCAGTGCCTGTCCTTTGACTGCTTTCTGGGTTACATAAACAATGTCGAACTCACTCAACAGGATTTTCCACTTAGCCAGCTTGCTAGTGGGCATAGGCTTATGAAAGATATACTTCAAGGGATCCATTCTTGATATGAGATATGTTGTATAGGCATAGAAGTAATGCCTCAGCTTCTGAGCTATCCAGGTCAAGGCACAACAGGTACGTTCCAATAGAGAGTATCTCACTTCATATGGAGTGAATTTCTTACTCAGGTAATAGATAGCTTGTTCCTTTCTCCCTGTCTCATCGTGCTGCCCCAGAACGCAGCTGAATGCTCCATCTAACACTGTGAGGTAGAGTAACAAAGGTCTGCCTGGCTCTGCCTGGACCAAAAACGTGGTGTTGATAGGTACTCCTTGATCTTGTCGAAATCCCTTTGACAATCCTCGGTCCAACTAGTTGCAGCATCTTTATTCAACATCTTGAAAATTGGCTCACATATGACTGTGGACTAGGCTATGAACCGGTTGATGTAGTTTAGCTGTCCTAGAAAACTCATTACATCTTTCTTACTCTTTGGCGGTGGTAGCTCTTGGATAGCTTTGACTTTTGACGGATCCAATTCTATCCCTTGGCGGCTGACAATGAATCCAAGTAACTTTTCTGGCAGGGACCCCGAATGCACACTTTGCAGGGTTTAATTTCAGGTTGTACTTCCGTAGTCTGTCGAAGAACTTCCTCAAATCTGCTATATAATCTGTGGCCTTCTTGGATTTGATGATGACGTCGTCCACATACACCTCGATCTCCTTATGTATCATGTCATGAAAAATGGTAGTCATAGCCCTCATGTTGGTGGCCGCAACGTTCTTTAGAATGAATGGCATCATCTTGTAACAGTACACCCCCATGGTGTAATGAAGGCTATTTTCTCTGCGTCTTTGAAGGTTTGTTAGCGTCTACCAACCAGTAGAGAGACCAGGTCCTCTACTAGTTTCCACAGAGTTATGTGCTAAAAGTGAGTAAAGAGACAAGGGATTTTTACGTGGAAAAATCCCTCTTAAGGGGACAAAAACCACGACCTACTCTTGTAGGTTTTCAACTCCACTAACTTGTAATCTAGACTATTACAAGACACTTTGTAAGGCACTCTTACAAAGACTTTCACACACTAACTTATAGTTCTTACTACAAGTTACTTTGTAACTCTTCTAGCTACAAAGACTTTGACTTATGACTAACTCTAGTCACACAAGATCATGAATGAAGTATGGTTTTAGAGTTCCTATTACAAGGCTTCTTAGAAATCAAGATAAGATTCAATACAAAGCAAAACACAAGATTACAACTCAACTAATGGACACCTAAGACACATAGTGAAACTGGTCCTCTTTAGTGGAGTTGTCTTCTTGTTCTTGACACACTTGAGCTTTCAATTGCTGGGCAGATCTTCAATGCTTGAAGAATAATAGTCAATGCTCAAGTGAATATGTTGTTCTTCTTGCTTCAAGATATTATACATCATTACATATTCCAAGAAGTATATCAAAGATCTTGAAGGTACACGACTCAACCACTAGGAAGTGACTGATGCACTGTTGCTACACTGTAGCGTGAACAGTAGCATGCAGTCACCTTTTCTGTCATAGCTTTTTACAGCTGTCAAATTGGCCTGTACTTTATTCTGCGAATCTACTAAGGGATCAGGTCCCTTAGCTGGTCCATCCTTATCTGGTACTGAATGATCCAGAATTCCTGGAGTTGGAGCTAACTGTTTGTGCTGCTTACACATCAAGTCCTTTTTCTGGTTCGGCACGTAAAAGTTTGTTAGATCATCAAAACGAAATATAGCCCATCAATTTCCCCCTTTTTGATGATGACAAACTTTTAATTTGGGAAGCATTTATGTGAGCAAAATTGTAAACTGACACCAGTAGATACATAACAGTGATCGATAGGGTTCCTGGCAAAGTTCCCCCTGTCGATGAGCTTCCCCTTGACTTCCCTCTATCTATGAGCTTCCCCTAAACTTCCCCCTTTTGGCATCATAAAAAGTCATACCCAGGAAGAATATATAAGGAAGTCCGATATAGTTAACTCATGCCCCTTATGTGCACACAACATGATAAAAACAGAGTAGTAAGGTAGAAATGCAGTAGTGAGAACATAAAAAAACTGAGTATATTAAGAGATAGTTGAAAACAAAAGGAAGTCTCTGCTCTAGGAGCAAAGAAATTCATTTGTATTTTTCCAGGTAGGAGCAGCTAGGGGAAATCCACATTCCCAAACACAAAAAGAAAAGCATAAAAACTAACAACCACAACACATCACAGAAGAACTGAGGAGGAAAGATCCTAAGAGACACTAGAGGATGAGGGCTTGGAGGAGGAAGCAGAGAGGGTTTGAGGAACCAGGTCCATGCGAGCATTTGCAGAAGTTTGTTCCGCGAGAAGTTTGTCTTTGAGGTTCTCCACTTGTTGCTTAAGCTCAGCATTTTCCTTGGTTAAGCGATCCACTTCTTCCCTTAAGTCACTACTCACATCAGGATCCTCTGCAACTAGACTGTACACTTCGAGGATGGCATTTTGAGCCTTCAACCTTTTGATCGTATCATGGGCAGCATTCAGAGCATTGATCATTTGAGAGATTGTCTAAGAGATGCCCTCAACTTTCTCAATGCACTCGCACTCTTCAAGAGTGGTCTTGGAGAAGCTTTGTTTGTGAGTCCCAACCCGAGGATTGCTGAGTGGAACCTTGAAGTGCTTAAAGACGCGAGTGAGAAAGAAGCCATAGGGGAGACCATGATTCCCATCATTAACCAAGACAACCTTATCCATATGACTTATCATCAGAGGAGGCAAGTTGACAGGCTTGAAGTCGTCAATGGCTTCCATCAAAATCAAATATGCTCGGGAATCAATAGAGCGTCGCTCAGCTCAGGGAAGAAGGACTTTGTTTACCAACTCAAAGAGGAGTTGGTAAACAGGCAACATAGCCTTCTTGTGAACCCGTTCCCCTTGCTGGACAATCCCTGGTTTAACTATCGCTCTCTGAAAATCACCACTACACGCAGATTTGTTAGGATCCACTGAGGATAGCCCTTCTGATGGAACGTCCAGAATTGCCCCCAGAGCAGCATCATCAATGACTATGTCCACACCCCTTACTAGCACACACACATGAACATCTTCTGGTGTGAAGAGTGTAGCATAGAATTCTTTCACAGCATCTTCATAGACCTTAGGAGTACTCACATTAAACAGGTGTTCCCACTTCTGGAATTCAACCATGGTCACGAGTTGACTCATGCCCGGCATCTCTAGTATCTCAAGATCAAATGTACGACCCCACAGCACACTTTGGTTTTGAACATTTTCCTTCCACTTCCCACTACTACAAAGAATGGGCATCTCAGTACTAGGTTCCACCACAGTTTCTTCCTCACGTTTTCTTTTCCCTGATACCTTCACAGATTTTCCTTTTGAACTAGCACATATAGATTTCCTCTCACTTGTTTCCCCGACCACCTTCTGTTTGGTCTTCATATCACTTGTCACAGACTCCTTCTTATTACGTTGACTAAGCTCAGACCTCTTCCGTTCTACTAAGAAACTAGGTTCCTCAATAGTGTCATCCTCTACTACCACCATAGGGATGTCCCTGTCCCCACTGTTTGACCGTCCTTCACCAGCCTTTTCTTCTTCTTTTTGTTGCTCTTCTTACTCTTTTTCAGAGCCAAACTGACAGCCTCTCTCTTCTGTAGCCTGGTTGAGGGATGCTTAACAGGTGGAGCTGGAGTGCTAGTGCTGTGATGAAGTTTGAAGCGAGCACTCAGCACCATGTCATCCTCATCATCCTCATGCATGGGTTCCTCACACGGAGGAATGGACTCAAGTGGAGGTGTGTAGAAGATCTAGTCTTGAGGAGACTTAGATGGTGGAGAAGCATGTCCCTCACTAGGTTTAGAAGGTGTGATCTCATGGGAAGGAGACGCAAAAGAGACCATTGATCTTTCCTCATCTAAGGTGGACGGTGATGCTCCCTGTGTTGCAGGAGGAGAGTGGGTCCCTTTAGAGGGGTCATTTTCAGATACGATGGCTAAGATATTTTCTGTTGCCTCTTTTTCAGAAGACTCCATGGGGGTCGAAGAGAAATTGATGTACTGATTAGGTTCGTCTGCTGAAACTTTGGCGATGTGAGAGACTTCAGTGGTGAAAGGCTCGGATTGTGATATAAGGGAAGGAGGAGGTACAGAGGTGGTTTCAGTAGTGAGGGTTTTTTGTGGGGAATCCTGGAGGAGAGAAGGACGGAGAAGCTTCTGACTCAGGGGGAGGAGATAAAGAAATGGAGGCTGAGATGGCTTCCTCCGGAAGAGGTGTTTCATGATCTTCCACTGGAGTGGTGTTGAGATCAGTGGTGAGAGAAGGGGAGAGTTCATTTGAGGAGGCCATTGATGCAGGTTAGTGAGAAACTGAAGGGTTGTTCGTAGGAGTGGGTGTTTATAGATAGGTTGGAGGAGAGGGAGTTTATAATAGTTAGAGTAATGGGAGGTGAAGGAACTGGTTCAACCGGCGGTAGGAATTTTGGGAAGAGGGAAGTACGCAGAGGGATTTGAAAGGGTCGAGTGATGGATGTGCTTTTTGAAATAGCGACGGTGTGGCAGCAGCAATAAATGCAAATACTTTTTGAGAAAAAAAAGGGAGGATACACATAGCTACTAACCTGGGAAGCATGGACCAGGTCCCGTACTTGATGTTGTTGTTGTTTTTTTTTTCCTTGAAAAAGTGCTCAGTCTCTTTGTGTTCTACACTGCATTTTCTTTAACTTCTGTAAGCATCATGCGTGTCTACTGATGCGAGACTAAATTGCATAGTTTAACATGTGATATACCTTACATTTTATGCGCATTAATGATAAAATTACACTTGTTATGTGCTAAATGGAGTTTATTTTATGTGTAGGTGAATTGGAAATGGAAACGGAGCTAAAGGGATGCAAATACGTCGAAAATACGCAAAAGGAGACGCCCGGGCGATAGCCGGGCGTTTGCCCCCTAAAGCCAGGCCCCCCTGGCGTTAGGGGGCGTTTACCCCATAAGGACTGGGCCCCCTGGCGTTAGGGGGGCGTTAGGTCCATAACGCCAGCCCCCCCTGGCGTTAGGTCCATAACGCCAGCCCCCCCTGGCGTTAGGGGGGCGTTAGAGCCCAAACGCCAG
>ML387258.1:0-37290 GCA_005239525.1 Nicotiana knightiana | reverse complement strand
CTAGTGCATCTGCTTCTGCATTTTCCTCTCTAGGTATTTGCATTACCTTCCATGTTTTGAATTCTCTCGCGAGCTCTCGTGCTTTTTCAAGATACTGTTGCATTCTAGTCTCTCGAGCGATGTAAGTCCCCTGTATCTGATTTACTACCAGTTGGGAGTCGCTGTTGATCACAATTTGCTCGATTGAGAGCTCCCGTGCGAGTTCAAGCCTTGCATTAACAGCTTCGTACTCTGCTTCATTGTTAGTTATAGGATAACACTTGGTAGCTTGCCGTGTCTTTTCACCCGTGGGTGATATTAAGACTATGCCTAAGCCGACACCTTTTATATTTGAAGAACCATCGATGAACAAGGTCCATAGGCCTGGATTACCACCGTTAAATAGTTGTAACTCTTTTTCTACTTCAGGTACAATGCTATTACTAAATTCAGCAACAAAATCAGCTAGTATTTGAGATTTAATTGCAGTCCTAGGATGATAGATTATTTCATGTTCACTTAATTCTATGACCCACTTGGCTAATCTTCCTGACAATTCCTGTTTATACAGAATATTTCTTAAAGAATATGAGGTCACAACGGTGATTGGGTGGCATTGAAAATATGGTCGTAATTTTCTAGATGCCATTAATAAAGATAAGGCTAACTTTTCCAGATGTGGATATCTAGTCTCAGCATCTAGCAAAGTTTTACTTACATAATAGATAGTAATTGTTTACCTTTTTCTTCTCTTACAAATACTGCACTTATAGTAATTTCTGAGACAGTCAGGTAGATGTACAATCTCTCCCCTTCTTTTGGCTTTGAAAGTAGTGGTGGTTTCGATAGATAAATCTTCAGATTCCTGAGGGCTTGCTGATATTCTTCAGTCCATTCGAACTGATTCTTCTTTTCTAGAACTGAGAATAATTTAAAACTTTTTTCGGAAGATTTAGAAATAAACCTACCCAAAGCTGCTATTCTCCCTGTCAGTCTTTGAACTTCCTTTTTATTTGTTAAAATATCAGATTTTTCCTCTATAGCTTTAATTTGAGCAGGATTTACCTCTATTCCTCTGTTTGATACAAGGAAACCCAACAATTTACCCGATTGCAGTCCAAAAGTGCATTTCTCTGGATTTAACTTCATATTATACCTGCGTAAAATATCAAAAGCAGTAGAGAGATGCTGGAAATGGTCTTGTGCTTGTGTTGATTTTACCAACATATCATCAATATAGACTTTCATCATCTTTCCAAGATGTTCTTGGAACATTTTAGTCACTAACCTTTGATAGGTGGCTCCGGCGTCTTTTAAGACAAAAGGCATAACTTTATAATAGTAAGTCCCCCTATTTGTAATGAAGGAAGTTTTTTCCTAATCTGAGGGGTTAATTTTAATATGATTATAACCAGAATATGCATCTAAGAAGCTCAATAATTCATGACTTGCTGTGGCATCAATCATTTGATCTATATGTGGCAATGGGAATGAATCTTTGGGGCATGCTTTATTTAAGTCAGTATAATCTACGCATACTCTCCACTTGCCATTCTTTTTAGGTACTACACCGAAGTTGTGACAGTACCTAGCACTGCTTGCTAGGCAAGCCAACAGTTTCACAATATCAATGAACTCAACAAACAGAACTTAATAATCTCAATAGTAGAAATATCTAAGAAAACAGCGATAACACTACTACAACCATCTGAATGATATAGTGTCAACAAGTACACGAGCACTACAAATATCTCAAAATACATGGCCAAATTTTCAATACAAATTGGCTGAATGATAGAACAATGAAATCAGAAATTAAAGGAAGATAACTTCAAGGTTTGTGAATGACATGCAGCCAGTTAGGGTATGTCACCTCTCATATCGAACCAATTTTCAAGAGTTTCTGTACCTCTTCGTCGATCACTTGGTTCTTGAATGGTCCTTGCTTTCCTTTCTTCTGCTTAACAGGTACAAATGATAGATCTTCATTTAGTTTATGAGTCATCACTTCTAGTGGGATGCCTGTCATATCTGAGTGGGACGACGCAAAGCGGTCTGTGTTAGCCTTTAAATAATCAATTAACTTACCTCTTCGAGTGGGGCCTAGCATCGTGCCTATATACACTTTCTGCTCAGGATTTTGTTCAAATAATGGAACAGCTTTGAGCTCCTCCGTAGTTGTTTTGATGTGCTCATCTTCCTCCGGTTCACGAATGACGTCCAATTTGGAATCTACATCTGTGTGGTATAGTACACCTTCCGTGGTAACCTGATTCTCCTCCTCATAAGTATTTTCTTTTGTACCTGTTTCAGCAATAATAGCTTCCGTACCTATTTGGGTAGTAATTTCTTCCATGCCTGTTTGGGCTGCGTTACCTGTTTGGGAGATTCCCTTATCTCGTAATTCTTCCACCTCTATTTTCTTATTGTAGTGTACCACATAGTTTATATTTATTGGGGTCTGCTGATCGCCTTTGATGTGTTGAATCCCCCATTCAGAGGGGAATTTAATTACCTGATACAACGTGGAGGGTATCGCTTTCATGTCGTGGATCCATGTCCTTCCCATGATCACGTTATAAGCCATGTCAGTGTCGATGACTTGGAACCTGGTACTTTTGATCACCCCCTGAGCATAAGTGCTAAGCTCAATTACTCTTTTTGTTATACCATAGAGTTATCAAACCCTGATATGGCTCGTGCTCTTAGGATTACTTGATTTCCCCAATAGCATTTCTTCCACGACTCTTAGCAAAATGATATTGACTGAACTGCCTGGATCAATCAATACTCTTTTTACGTTAGTGTCATGAATAAGTAAAGATATTACCAGAACATCATTGTGCGGAAACATTAATCCGCCGATATCTGAATCATCGAAGGTTATATTGTCTTCTTCCATATTTTCACGAGCCCGTTTTCCATGTGTAATTGTGAACTTTGTGGTTGTTTTGCAGATCACTCCGTTTACTTCTTCACCTTCGTGTATCACGTTGACGGTTCGTTTTGGAGACTCCGGCCTGTTCCTCATATATGCATGTTTACCTNCAATATTGAGACAAGTTCAGTAGTACTTACATTAAAGGTATGATCCCCAATTTGAGTACTACCTCTAGGTCGTTCATCTCGATCTTTTCTAGATCTAGACGAGGATGAAACTACGTCTCTTCCTTGTGGTCTATAGTCCGACCTAGTGTTTTCAAACCTGGGGCGGATATCGGGTCCCGAGGGTCCTAAGTAAGGATCATACCTGTTTTTACCTGATCTTCTATCTGATTCAGGACGTCTGGATCTAGAATGATCTTCATCTCTCGAACGAGGAATGATATCTTCTTCTATTCTGAGCTTAGTAATGTACATGTTATATACATCGTTCAATGTTGTAGTGGGGAATTCTCTTAGACTTTCCTTAAGTCGTCTCGTGGCTTCTGAGATTTTATCATTTAGGTTGCTTGCAAATGCCGTGGCTGCCCAACTATCAGGCACCCTGGGTAACTGCATTCTTTCTCGTTGAAACCTGTCTACAAACTCACGGAGTAGTTTCGTGGCTCCTTGTTTTATTTTGAATATGTATTCCATTCTCTTCTCAACTTTTTTTGCACCAGAGTGTGCTTTTATAAACAAATCTGCAAGCTCAGCAAAAGAATCAATAGATATTTTAGGGAGAAGAGAATACCAGGTTAGGGCCCCTTTGGTAAGTGTTTCCCCAAATTTTTTGACAAGGACTAATTCAATCTCTTCTTTTCTTAAGTCGTTGCCTTTTACCCCAGTAGTGAAAGCAGTCACATGGTCACATGTGTCAGTTTTTCAATCATATTTGGGAATGTCAGGCATTTTAAACTTCTTGGGTATAGGCAAGGGTGCCGCACTTGGCTTCTGAGGTTGTTGAGAACATCTATCAACATCAATGCCTTTGATGATAGGTGGTACTCCAGGAATTTGTTCGATGCGATCATTCTGCTCCTTCATCTGTTTCTGCATGGTTAGCAGTAAATTTTGTAATTATGAGTTATTAGATATACCTGGTCTCGTTTCGAGGGATTCATTAGGAGTATCTCCTCTTCCTGATTTGCCAACCCAGATTGAGGATTTTCCATGGTGATGGTGTCATTGGGGGGTGGCATCGGCGGTGTAGGTAACACTGTCGGTAATCCTCTCACAAATTCTTGCAAAGCTTGGCTCACATACTCTGCAATCATTTGCTTTACACGATCTTGTTCTACAGTTTGATCATTATCACCATTGTTGTTACTGGATCTTTCTGGGGATTGTTCCCTTGAACGATGTGGGGTTCCTGAAGGCGATGGAACTGGGGTTCCACTCCTTTGCTGGTTGTTGTCGTTGGAGTTTGACATAGTTCAGAGGATATCACTTGAAAAGCAAACAAAGATTATCAGATTCCCGGTAACATAACCAATTTGTTTAACCAAAGAATTAGACCCTTTGACTAAAGCTTATTTCTAAGATGAATACGGGTTACTGATAATCAAGGAAATGGAGAAAAATGAATAATAGATAATATTGCAGAAATATAGAAAATCGAAATCAATTATCTTCGAGAATCAAATGCCTTTACAAGCTGTATTCCCCTTCTTTATATAGGAGATTCTTATAACATACAACTCTTGCTATGGTTGCTCATTAATGACTAATTATGACATTAATGAGGCGTTACAAAGGATAACAGTAATTGGGATACGGTTACATAACGTTCGAGTAATCAATTGTGGGTCTTTGAATCTGCCTGTAGCTTTGTCTAGATTCATTCTAACCGTGCCTCTCTCCTATTTTGATCAAGTTTAGTTTCCCGTGGCTGATAAGTTCGAGGGTATACTGAACTGTGCCTCTTTGTACCGTACCTCTTCAAAGGATCACATCCAGCTGTCGTGTTTTCCTGTGTCAACGTGACTGGCTGAGTTGTCAAAACCTAGCTTACGTGTGATACTCTTTTTTACCAGTACAGTATGATTGTAGTAATATGAAGATATTCAATCTTCCTTTTTATATATAGTCTCAATATGCCAATCACTTGGGCTTATACATTTAAAACTCAAAAGTTTCTTTTAAGAGTTACTACAATATCAATGTCATGAACAATTTTATTCGTCCGGGGAGTAACAAATTAGATCTGCCAGAGCTCTTAATTGATTTTGTACTACAAGATCTTTTATTACATCATCCATATGATGAATGCCTCCTTCACGGAGATAATTATATCATAATAATTGTCATGGTCAAAATCATCATAAGCAAAATCATTTCTTACTTTTAATTTTGCCTTTAATGACTTTTATAAGGCATGCCAAAATATTTTTGGTGTATCACATGTACGCGATCAATGACATATTCATGTAACCACACAATTGTCACACCTCCTTTTTTCCGAGGGGATAAGGAGTTTTTCCAATTTAAGTGACATTATCGAAATGGTACTATTTAATTAATCAGGTTTGCCACTTGGGATAATTTATGGTGTCTCAAGTCACCGATTTATTTTAAAATCCCAAATCGAGGAAAATTGACTCTTATTTTTGGTCTGCGAACAAAGAAGACCAGGTAAGAAGTTCTGTTAATCCGGGAGAAGGTGTAAGGCACTCCCGAGTTCCGTGATTTTAGCGCGGTCTCTTAACTATTAATAATTGGCCTAATTATCTAATTTATTACATATTTGAAACCTATTGTGCATTTTTACCTTTTAAAACCGCTTTTAGTATTTATGGAATTTGTTTGAACAAGTCGCCATATCGTGCACTCGTTGTTTTTGTACATATTACAAATCGCTCCACGTGAAACGCACCCTCGATTTACAACCTGTTGATTTTATTATTATTCGAAGTTATGGTCCGGTCACATGAAATGCACACCCGAATTGGGATTTATGTATTGTGACCATGCCACGGGAACCGTACCCATAATCATGATGATTCATTTAATTAACACGCCTAAAGCAAGCTACGATATTACTGCATTTGTTCATTATTCTTCCTAAACTTGGAGATTATTGTAAGGCGAAAAGTTATGGAAGATTATGGGAGCTATTTAAACAATTATCTATTATGTAAAATAAGCCAACTTACCTATGTAACGACCCGACCGGTCGTTTTGAGAATTTAAGCTACGTTCGGTGGCATAAGGTCTTGAACAACTTCACATTGTGTATATCAACCTGCGTGCATGGTTGGATTCAGTTACCGGAAGATTCAGAGTCGAATTGGAAAAAGGATTCTAGTTTTGGAAGTTTAAGCAGTGAAATTTTACCGGAATTTGACTTTTTATGCAAACACCTCCGGAATAAGTTTTGGATAATGTCAATAGCTCCGTATGGTGATTTTGGATTTAGACGCGCGTCCTGATTTGGATTTGGAGGTCCGTAGAATAATTTGAGGCAATTAGGCGAAAAGTTGGAAAATTTGAAGTTTGGAAATTGGAGAAGTTTGACCCATAGTTGGCTTTTGTGATTCGGGGCCGGAACGTGATTCTAAGAGTTGGAATAACTCCGTTATGTAAATTGGAACTTGTCTACAAAATTTGGCGTCATTCCGGGTTGAATTGATAGGTTTCGACATGCGTTTTAGAAGTTAAACGATTGAAAGTTCATAAGCTCGATTTATGGTGTGATTCGTAGTTTCATCGTGGTTTGATGTGGTTTGAGACCTCGAGCGGGTCCGTGTTAGGGTATAGAACTTGTTGGTGTGCTTGGACGGGGTCCCGAGGGCCCCAGGTGCGTTTCAGACGAGTTTCAGATGGTTTTCCATGGGTTTAAGAGGTCTGAGTTCTGGTGTAATCGCACCTACGGACCTTGGACGCAGGTGCGAAGAAGGTGGTGCAGGTGCGAGAGGAGCTGGGCTGGGCAGTCTCCGCAGATACGGAGAAATGTTGCGCACGTGCGGTGCCGCAAAAGCGGATTCTTGAGCACAAAATCAGAGTGGAGCGCAGGTGCGGTTGGTCATGCGCACCTGCGGTTGCGCAGAAGCGACTATTTTCTTCACAGGTGCGGTCACGCCTGGGCAGATAGTTTATATTCGAGGGTTTGCCATTTTCTCCATATTTTGATTTGTAGAGCTCGGTTTTGAGCGATTTTTGGTGAGTTTTTCAAGCAATTAGATTGGATAAGTGTTCTTCACCTAGTATTTAATATATTCCATGATTTTGTGTTTTTTTGTCGTTAAAATTGTGTTTTGGTTGTGGAAAAATGATGGGTTTTGAAGAAAACTTCTAAAATGAAATATCATGATTTGAGGGACGAAATGATATCGGAATTTGATAATTTTTGTATGGTTGAACTCATATCGGAATGGGTATTCTGATTTTTGTTAAATTTGTCGGGTTCCAAGATGCGGGCTCAAGGGTCGGATTTTGGATCCACTTTTGGATTTTGTTAAAGATTTAGACTTTATGATCCGGGATAGTTTCTCATAAGTTTTATGTGTTCTTTGAAGTTATTTTAGTTGGATTTGAGCCGTCTGGAGGTCTTTCCACCCGAGGAGTTCATTTTAGAGTACCAGGTTGTCGTCTTTGAGGTAAGTATCTTGCCTAACCTTGTGCGGGGGAATTACCTCTTAGGATTTGAGTATTCTATGTTGATTGTAGTCTGTGTACGCAAAGTGACGAGTGCCTGCTCGGACTTATTTGTGGAAAGTTGACTTTTTAGGTCCTTATATTCACCGTGTATGAAGTTGTTTTTGATATGTTTGCGTTCCTATTTGCTAGTTTCACCTCTACATGCTGTAATTAGAGATATTGCTTTAGGATTCCCTCCTACTATCTAGTTGAAGCTCATTTGACTTAACTGAAGATTTTACCTCTTCTACCGTCATGCTATATTTTTCCATAAACTGCCTATCTTTTAAATTATTATCTCATCCTATAATTGGCCTTACTTGGAGTTTCGATTATCTTCTGCTTCTTATCTTTAATTGAATTGTTGAATATCTTTCATAATTGCTCAACCTCAAAAGGAGTTTAGCTAACCTCTATCTTAAATGACTTGCCTTTATTTGGAACTATTTGACTCGTGTTGGCTTCTTATTGTTGATTTGAATATTGTGGATTCGTTGCTACGTTTTTGCTTTCCCTGGTTAAGTTGTTCTCTTTACGCCTAGCATTCTTTACTGTGATTATTCCTTGTGGACGAGTTCTACCGCTTCTTTGTGATTTAAAGTTCTTGTATTGATTTGCTCGCCGTACTTTGTATTACTGTCATTGTTGCTTTGTACTTGTTGTGGTGATGTACGATTTTTTGTGGTGCTATAACTGTTGTCTTTGTTGGTTGCGCTACATATTTGGTTTGGAACTACAGACGTATTCCGGGAGATCTCCATGTACTGCATATTTATTTTGAGACTACAGACGTATTCCGGGAGATCCCCCTGTACTACATATTTATTTTGGGGGTACAGACGTATTATGGGAGATCCCCCTGTACTGCATATTTATTTTGGGACTACAGATGTATTCCGGGAGATCCCCATGTACTGCATATTTATTTTGGGACTACAGACGTATTCCGGGAGATCCCCTAACACTGCATATTTATTTTGGGACTATTGATGTATTCCGGGAGATCCCCCAGCACTGCATATTTATTTTTGGACTACAGACGTATTCCGGGAGATCCCCTGTACTGCATAAAAAATTTGGGACGGAATCCCGGTAGATTCCCTTGTTGATATATCAGTGTTCAGAGCTGTTAATCCTCTATGCTTAGGTGTCATAGGGTGACATATACTCGAAGGATATTTACTTGAAGGGTGGTAGTTGAAAAGTAATTATTTAGAAGAAACTATGTTTGAAGAATATTTATTTGAAAAGTATATTTAAAGAACATTTATCTTGAAGAAACTATGTTTGAAGGACATTTATTTGAAAATCATTTATATCTTGAAAGAACTGTGTTCGAAGGACATTTATTTGGAAAGTTCATATTTGAAAAGTTATTATCTTGGAAGAACTACGTTTGAAGGATATTTATTATAAAGTTTATATTTGAAGGAAGTATATTTCAAAAGAATTTCCCATTGGAAAGGATTTTATTCTAAAGACCTCAATTTAAAACTTATGGGTGAAAGTTTATACTTGAAGGATTTGACTGATTTATTGGGGTTATTGGCTAAGGCCTGATGTGGAAACTATTGTGGTGCTGAGTTGCTATTTGTCCTTATTGTATTGTGATTTTCGGATTTGGGCTGTGTTCCCGTCCATCCTACTGTGTCTTATTATGGTGTTCCGCTATTTCTTGCTATTTTTCCTTCCTTATTGTAGTTTCTATGTTGTTAGCCATATCGTGTAGTCATTAAATAGATGCCATGTTCTGTCATTCCTATACTTATGCTTGTTCAGTTTATTAGACCAGTGGGTGTCTTGACTAGTCCTCATTACTACGTCACTGAGGTTAGTCTTGATACTTACTGGGCACCGTTGTGGTGTGCTCATACTACACATTTGCATATTTTTGTGCAGATCCAGGTATTGATCATTAGTAGCTGTGCGGATTCTTGCCGAGGAGACTCAAGGTAAACCTGTCGTCGCGTTCGCAGGCTTCAGAGTCACCTTCCTATTTTGTATTTACACCGTTTTTACTTACTTCTAAACAATTGTAATTAGAAGTTGTAGTAATCTCTATAGAGCTTATGACTTGTACTAACGGTTTTGGGAATACAAATTCTGTAAAGATTTCTATATTGAGACTGTTAAATTTTCTTTATTTTTTTACTGTTATTCAACAAATCTTAGGCTTACCTAGTCCCTAAGACTAGGTGCATCACGATACCCAACTGAGGGAAAATTTGGTCGTGTCGTTCTACTTCAAACCAAAACTTAATAACCCAAATAGATATTATAGGATAAGAACAAACTAAGGCCCATACACATTAATAAAAATAGAAACTATCAATATCAAAGGGCCAACGTAGTTTTGTTCATCTCACATTAACAAAATTAAACGGGTAAATCCACGAAGCACCGCTAAAGCTAGCCAAAGTACAAAATTTATTTTAAAGTATAAGAGAATGGACCTTTATGAATAAAGCTTAAAATTTGCAGCTCAATCGGAACAACAAAGAAACAATCGTTGGACTAAAATGCCGAAATTGCGAACCGGAACCTCGAATCGACACCGAAAAACTCGAAACCCAAACTCGAAGCTAATACTGCTTTTTTCTCTTTGTCCTCAGATAATCGCCTTTTTTGAAATCAGAAAAAAAAAGAAGAGGACCCTCGTTTTTTCCAAATTCTGCCCAAAAATTTCCCAAACTTTTTCCTTTTTCTTCTATTTGTTACTCTTATTTGCAGTTGAAGAATAGAGTTTATGAGCTGCTTGTTTCCAAAAGAGATTTCTGGCCTTAGCCGGAATTTGGCTTCAATTTTTGGGCCTTTGTAATTTGCTGAATTTGAGTCGTGGTCTATCACATATGTACAATATGTACCTTGGTTATCTATGTGATTCTAACACACATTCAGGTCCAAGAACACGACATACAACTGCCCCTCTTTGCTTGGAAACACGAAGAGTTTTCGGAGCCAATAACAATAAGCAACATAATTGATTTACGACCCGACGCTTATTCAAAACGAAACAAAGATGGACAAAAGATTGTGACCGAGCCGTAGTATCTGAGCTGCCTACATATAATTGGCTATAAAGGAATCAGGCCACGTGTAGTTCAGAGGTGAATGAAGTGATGGAATATGTGGAGAGTCGAGTGAGGTTCCGTCGAGGTTCCGGTCCGTGGTTCCTGTTATTACATCAGAATTAAAATCTAAAAGAAGTAAACAAACCTATCAGTTATGAGTTACAAGATTCCTATCTATAAGTCTTCTGAAGCTTAATATTGATTCTTGAATGGTTCTTCATGCAGACTTTTGATTTGGACCTTGATGCTTGCTAGCTACAGGTGCTAGTTCATTTTTCTTCAGCTTTTCGGATCACGACGGGACATGCAAAGCTCGTGACTTAAGTGATGTCTTGAGAAATTCATATCTTTCATCTGCTTCTGCATTTTGAATTCACTTTTTTTTTTAATTCTGGATTGAGACTTCTTCTTTTGGTCATCTCGGATTGTCGACTCGCATTCTTGAGGCGAGCTTCTGCTACTTCTAACTTGAATTGAATTCTGAAATGAGTTCCCTCGTTTTTGAGGTGGGCGCCTGACAATGACTTGAACTTGAACTTGAAATGAATTCCCTCATTCTCCAAGTGAGCGCCTGCTACTACAGCAAAATGGAAAAAACAAAAGAAACTTTTTCTACCCCAGTTTGAACTAGGAAGATTTGTGAGTTATTAGCAGAACTATAAATCACCTATGCTATTGATTAAGGATGCAATGATGAGAGTAAAATTGAAGACTAAAGAAAATATCGACTAGTAAATGCGTCAGCTAAAAAAACCTGAATGACCCAGACTAGAAAGTGCATCTCCTACAGATGAAACTTGAATGAATCAAACTAGGAAATGCGTCTCCTAGGGGTGAGACATGAATGAATCAAACAAGGAAGTACGTCTCCTTGGGGTGAAACTTGAATGAACCAAACTAGGAAGTGCGTCTCCTAACTGTGAGACATGAATGAATCAAACTAGGAAGCGCGTATCCTAGGGGTGAAACTTGAATGAACCAAACTAGGAAGTGCATCTCCTAGGGTTGAACTTAAATGGCCCAAACTAGGAAGTGCGTCTCCTAGGGGTGAAATCTCAATTTAGGAAGTGCGTCTCCTAAAAGTATATCCTGAAAAACCAAAACTAGGAAGTGTGTCCCCTAGGGTCAAAACTTCAATGACTCAAACTAGGAAGTGTGTCTCCTAGGAATGAGCTTAAATGACCGAAAATAGGAAGTGCGTCTCCTAGGGGTAAAATCTCAATTTAGGAAGTGCGTATCCTAAAACAAAAATATAACTTGAAAGACCCAGACTAGGAAGTGTGTCTCCTAAGGGTGAAACTTGAATGAATCAAACTAAGAAATGTGTCTCCTAGGGGTGAGACATGAATGAATCAAACTAGGAAGTGCATCTCCTAGGGGTGAAACTTGAATGAACTAAACTAGGAAGTGCGTCTCCTAGGGATGAACTTAAATGAACCAAACTAGGAAGTGCGTCTCCTAAGGGTGAAACTTGAATCAACCAAACTAGGAAGTGCGTCTCCTAAGGGTGAGACATGAATGAATCAAACTAGAAAGTGTGTATCCTAGGGGTGAAACTTGAATGAAGCAAACTAGGAAGTGCGTCTCCTAGGGCTGAACTTAAATGACCCAAACTAGGAAGTGCGTCTCCTAAGGGTGAAATCTCTATTTAGGAAGTGCGTCTCCTAAAAGTATATCCTGAAAAACCCAGACTAGGAAGTGTGTCTCCTAGGGGCGAAACTTCAATGACTCAAACTAGGAAGTGCATATCTTAGGAATGAACTTAAATGACCCAAACTAGGAAGTGCGTCTCCTAGGGATAAAATCTCAATTTAGGAAGTGCGTCTCCTAAAACAAAAATATAACTTGAAAGACCCAGACTAGGAAGTGCGTCTCCTAGGGGTAAATCTCAATTTAGGAAGTGCGTCTCCTAAAAGTATGTCCTGAAAGACCCCGAATAGGAAGTGCGTCTCCTGGGGCGAAACTTCAATAACTCAAACTAGGAAGTGCGTCTCCTAGGAATGAACTTAAATGACCCAAACTAGTAAGTGCGTCTCCTAGGGGTAAAATATCAATTTAGGAAGTGCGTCTCCTAAAACAAAAATATGACTTGAAAGACCCAGACTAGGAAGTGCGTCTCCTAGGGGTGAAATCTCAATTTAGGAAGTGTGTCTCCTAAACTAAAAATATAACTTGAAAATCCGGCCTAGGAAGTGCGTCTCTTACGGGTGAAACTTCAATGACTCAAACTAGGAAGTGCGTCTCCTAGATGTGAGTCGTGAGACTGAGCTTGAGGAAAACTATAAACTAAGCTTGACTAGACTAAATATTGACCTTATTCTCCAGGCAGGACCCCTAAACTTAATGAAATCTAAGACTAATATCTTAAGGAAACTAAAAACTGACCTTATTCTCCAAGCGAGACACCTGAGCTCAAGGAAAGCCAAAGGTTCCTCTCAACTAGGGAAAATGCTTA
Source organism: Nicotiana knightiana (assembly GCA_005239525.1). Lineage (NCBI taxonomy): Eukaryota > Viridiplantae > Streptophyta > Magnoliopsida > Solanales > Solanaceae > Nicotiana > Nicotiana knightiana. Next base: position 24,225 of record ML387258.1, on the reverse strand, counting down.
GGAGATATGGTTCTTCTCAACTAGGAAAAATGCTAGAAGATGTGATCTTCTCAGTAGTCTTTACGTAAGCAGAATTGGGGGCATTACACCTAAAAAATTCAAGCTTCCAAGCTCTGATTGGGACACAATATTCGTCCCTGTTTCAAACAAAGAAAACTAGTGAGTTTAAGGCCTTGACCTTGAAGGTGACTGCTTCTACACTTTCCCTAATAACTTTGACTTCAACTTGGAAGACCTTTCCTGTTATTGACCAATTATTTTCTGTCAACCCTTATCACAGAAAACACCTCCGATCCATTCGAGCCCAATATCCTCTATCTGTTGAACTTTGCTCATGAATTGACATTTACCGAACCTTTGCATTTCACATGAATTCCAAAGCACGTTGGTTGTTACCAACTTAGTGTGCATACTTTTCTTTCCTGACTTATGCAGCTTTGATGTGCTAGCCAGATTCCGTTTTGTGTAATTGGAAAGCTGGTAGAAAATTTTGAATTCAGTTCTCACTTGTTTTGACCAAACAGACTCAAAAAGAGAACGTGGACAGAGGAAAAGGAATAGAGTAAGGGACGGTCACGACCCAAATTCCCAACACACGGGATCGTGATGGAGCCTAACACCATACTTGCTAGGCAAACCAATGTTAGAACTTAATTAACCATTTTCTTTTAACAATTTGCTTAAACACAATAGAACAATTTTAAAGATAAATTGAATCTAATATTTCCCAATAAGTAACTTCATGAATAATAATAATAACCGAATAAATACGCCTAACCTCGAATAAAATATATATAGCCATAAGCCCACCCAGGGTCTGGTGTCACAATTCACAAACTACTAAGAATACTACAAATAATGGGCTGAAAGAAGTATATATGTCTGTTTCGAATGAAATAAAACATCAACTAAATAGTGTAGAGAAGACTCCAGGAGTCTGCGGACGCCAGCAGATCTACATCTTGTCTCCAATAAAAATGCGCACCTACGACCCAAACTTAACTCTGGCCGGTACCTGGATCTGCACAAAAGAGTGTAGAGTGTAGTATCAGTACAATCGACCCCCTTTACTGAGTACGTGTCGAGCCTAACCTCGACGAAGTAGTGACGAGGCTACGGCGGGGCATTAACAATATAACCTGTGAACAATATATAATAAATCAAGAAAGAAATTCCAAACTAAACAAAACAATAGTCTGTAGCAATAAATAAAATAACTCAGCCAACTTTTCCAGGTCTCAGCAATAACCAATTCTCACATAAGTTTCAAAATTTCCACTATAAAATGATCGTAAGTGCATAATATGAAAAATAGTAAAGTAAAACAGTAAGTTTTACAAATATTTGTGTTTAAATAATTAAAACATAACCCTTGACGCTCCTTGTTGCGGTGTCACGACCCAAAATCCAACACAGGTCGTGATGGCGCCCAACACCGGAGTCAGGCAAGCCAACAGTTTTTTACTAGTGAGATTATCCTTATTTAACATACCAACGCCACATATTTCCAAAGTTTTAAGCTTAGATCGTTTAAATAAAAACGGAAACATTAACCAACTTAAGTAAATACAGTCAAGATGATCGTGATCCAATATATATAGTCCCAAATTAAAAGTATACTATGTGCGTGCCAGGAACTAGTGTCACAAGTCGACAGGAGAACTAGTAAAATATACAAAAGATGATACAAGCTGTACTGCTGTTTGAGAGAAGTAGACAAAAATAAACAAAAGATAGCTCCATAGCACTGCTGAGAATCGCCAAGGGAGGCAGCTCACCGTGGAGTCAGGTCCAGAATATACGTCAAGCTCCGATCGGATAACCAGAAACACCAGCCTCAGAACCTGTACAATTAAGTACAGAAGTGCAGCATGAGTACATAAATATATATGTACCCAGTGAGTATCCCGCCTAACCTCGAAGAGGTAGTGACGAGGGGTCGACATGACAATCACTAAGGTCCAACAATATAATTTAACAGAATGTAATAGAAACAGTAGGAATGCAAAGACAGTGAAGCAACAAGTATATATGTAAGATACTGAAATCCAGAAAGAATACTGAGAATAAATAAAACAATTACCACTTCACTTTTTCCCCAAATATCTGTCAGATCAATATTTATGAAACTTAGTAACAAATAAATCATATGCATGCAGGGTAAGGACAACCGGCCGAAGACATAAGATATTCATGCCCGTGCACTGCCGAGGATCGAACGGCCCGTACCAAAAGTGCACCTCTCCACAAAGTACTCACATCTATGCACTACCGAGGATCGAACGGCCCGTACCAAAAGTGCACCTCTCCACAAAGTACTCACATCTATGCACTGCCGAGGATCGAACGACCCGTACCAAAAGTGCATCTCTCAACCTCTCTATGCACTGCCGAGGATCGAACGGCCCGTACCAAAAGTGCATCTCTCAATCCCTCTATGCACTGCTGAGGATCGAACGGCCCATACCAAAAGTGCATCTCTCAATCCGCCGTGGCGTATGTCCCGTTCCCATAAGAGTGGGGGAAATCACACTCTGCTCGCGGATTGTAAATTGCGAAGCGGTCACGTGCACATACATTATTCCTTTTTAAAAGAGAATACTTTTCCGTGAACAATTTCTTACAAGTTTTTCTCAAATTTCATAACTTCGGAGACATAAGCAACATGTAACATTAATTCATTAAGAACATAGTTCATATCAAGTAAAACACAAGGCATGATGTGGGCCTAACTACCCGTACATAATAGTAATAGTTGCTACGTACGGATCTCGTCACTTTGTACGTACGTGGCCCCCAACAAATTATCACATATGGCATTTAAATCACCTAGGGGGACAATTCCTTCTTACAAGGTTAGAAAAGAGACTCACCCCGTGTCGAATCTACCCCTCGGACCATGGATGCGCTCGAACTCCGAACTCTACACTCGAGGACTCGCAACTAGCCAAATACGGTACAATGATATCAATGCATGCTCCAAGTAGGGTAATTACCCTATTTTTCAATAATTCAACATTCTTGAAGAATTCCCAAAATCCAACCCCAGGCCCGCACATTCAATTTTTCGAAAATTCTTGAAGGAATCGCTCAACCGAAGCCTAAGGATCGTTAATATACGATTTCTACTTGAATTTATAGCAATAAATGGGTAATTCACCAATTTCTCAAGAACCCTAAATTACTACCCAATTCTTGATTTTTCAATGATTTAGTAGAGAGTTTAACTAGTAATTCATGTTTGAAACTAGTGTTAGAGTGGAATTTACTTACCTCTTTAGTAGTTAGATCGTGGAACCTCTTTCCCCAAGCTCCCAAGTCTCTAATGGTTGTGTAAAATGAAAGAAAGGGGTGAAATCCCGTGTTTTAAAGGAAACACACTGCCTGGCCTACAGGGGTTCCACACCTGCAGCTAGAGGACCGCACCTGCGAGCTGCCGCTCGCACCTGCGGAACTGGACGAGAAAGGCTGGGTTCGCACCTGCGGAGGGATGGCCGCTCCAGTGGTTTCGCTCCTACGGACTTTTGTCCGCACCTGCAAGAAACCAGGACCTCACTTGAGGTCGCACCTGCGATGCTTGGGACCATAGGAGCGGTCCCGCACCTCCGACTGGGAAACCGCACCTGCGGCCACACCAGAACAGGTGCACCAACAACTATTTTGGCTGGTTTTTAGCCCCGTTGGGTGCCTGGGAGGCCCCTAGGCCCACTCGAGCCCTCGTCCAAATATGCCAACAAGTCCTAAATCATAATACAGACTCGCTCGAGCCTTTGGAACACCGAAAACGACGCTAAAACTCAAAATCACACCTCAAAACCCCTTGAACCAAACTTAAGAACTTTAAGTTTTTTAGACTTCGCTAACAACGCGCCGAATCGACCTATACTACTCGGAATGACACCAAATTTTGCAGGCAAGTCATAAATTACATAACAGAACTATTCCCGATCTCGGAATTCCATTCAGACCTTGATAACACAAAAACTCGTCCAAAACCACAATAGGAACTTAAGGAACTTCTTATTTCAATATTAGGCGCCGAAACTCTCCCGGGTCATCAGAAACCCATTCCGAGCATATGCCCGGGTCAAAAATCATCACTCGAAGCTACCGAAACCGACAAAACTTGATTCCGAGGTCGTTTACCCAAAATGTTGACCGAAGTCAAACTTGGCTTTAATGGCCAACCTTAAGGAACCAATTGTTGCTATAGCACTCTAAACACCTTCGAATCCCGGACCACCAGTCCCCGCAAGTCATAAATCATAAAAAGCCGCTTTGGGAAGTTTCATTTAGGGGAACGTGATCCGATAACGCAAAACGACCGGTCGGATCATTACATTCTCCACCTCTTAAACGAAAGTTCATCCTCGAACGGGTCTAGAATCATACCTGAAGTGCTGAATATGTGTGGATATCTGCTCCGCATGTCCTCCTCGGACTCCCAGGTCGCCTCCTCAACCGGATGGTCCTTCCTCTGGACCTTTACGGCAGAAACTCTCTTGGACCTCAACTGGCGATCCTATCTAATAATAATAGTAACTGGCTCCTCCTCGTAGCCCAACCTCTCATCCAACTGAATAGTGCTGAAATCAACCACGTGAGAGAAGTCGGCGTGGTACCTCCGGAGCATGGATACATGAAAAACTGGATGAACTCCTGACAAACTGGGAGGCAAGGCCAGCTCATAAGCAACCTCCCCAACTCGCCTCAACACCTCGAATGGACCTATAAACCTCGGGCTCAACTTGATCTTCTTCCCAAACCTCATAATACCCTTCATAGGCGAGATTTTCAACATGACCCTTTCTCCCTCCATAAACGATACATCACGCGCCCTATGATCCGCGTAACTCTTCTGCCTGGACTGTGCTATACGGAGCCTCTCCTGAACCAACTTCACTTTCTCCATGGCATCCCTCACCAGGTCGGTGCCATATAACTTAGCCTCGCCGGGCTCAAACCACTCGATAGGAGAACGCCATCGCCGACCATACAAAGAATCAAATGGTGCCATCTCAATGCTGGACTGATAACTATTATTGTAAGCAAACTTGGCCAAAGGCAAGAACTGGTCCCACTGACCTTCGAAGTCAATCACACATGCCCTAAGCATGTCCTCCAATATCTGAACTGTGTGCTCCGACTGACCATCAGTCTGAGGGTGAAATGATGTGCTGAGGTTTATCTGGGTGCCTATCTCACTATGCAATGCTCTCCAGAAGTGCAATGTGAACTGATGAACTCGATCTGATATAATGGACACCGACACACTATGCAACCGGACTATCTCCCGAATGTAGATTTGGGCCAACCTCTCATAAGTATGTGTAGTAGCTACTGGAATGAAATGCGCCGATCTATCCACAATGACCCAAACTGCGTCCACCTTCTGCAAAGTCCGAGGCAACCCAACCATGAAATCCATAGCGATGCGCTCCCATTTCCACTCAAGAATGGGCATCTGCTGAAGTAGGCCTCCTGGCCTCTGGTGCTCATACTTCACCTGCTAGAAATAAAGACACGTAGTCACATACTCCACAATGTCCTTATTCATCCGCCTCCTGCAGAATTGCTGCTTCAAGTCACGATACATCTTCGTAGCTCTAGGATGAATAGAACACCGAGAACTATGTAGAATACCGAGAACTGTGTGCCTGAAATGCGCCGATCTATCCACAATGACCCAAACTGCGTCCACCTTCCGCAAAGTCCAAGGCAACCCAACCACGAAGTCCATAGCGATGCGCTCCCATTTCCACTCATAGATGGGCATCTGCTGAAGTAGGCCTCCTGGCCTCTGGTGCTCATACTTCACCTGCTGGAAATTAAGACACCTAGTCACATACTCCACAATGTCCTTATTCATCCGCCTCCTGCAGAATTGCTGCTTCATGTCACGATACATCTTCGTAGCACTAGGATGAATAGAATACCGAGAACTGTGTGCCTCTTCTAGAATCCTCTCCCTCAGGCCATCAACATTAGGAACACATAAGCGGCCCTGAAGTCTCAGAACACCATCCTCGCCAATAGTAGCCTCTTTGGCCCTACCCTGAACCACTGTCTCCCGAAGCTCCGCTAAGCACAGATCATAGAACTGCCAGGCCTTAATATCCCCCAATAACGAAGACTGAGCAACCACATGTGCTAAAACTTGACGAGGCTCTGAAAGGTCTAACCTCACGAGGCGATTGGCCAAGGACTGAATGTCTAAGGATAGAGGTCTCTCCTCTGCTGCAATATAAGCCAAGCTACCCATACTCTCCGCCTTCCTGCTCAAAGCATCTGCTACCACATTTTCCTTGCCCGAGTGATAAAGAATGGTGATATCATAATCTTTCAACAACTCAAGACATCTTCGCTGACTCCAATTAAGATCCTTCTGTTTGAACAAGTGCTGCAAGCTACAGTGGTCTATATAAAGCTCACAGGACACTCCATACAAGTAGTGCCTCCAAATTTTAAGAGCGTGAACAATCGCCGCCAACTCCAAATCGTGCACAAGGTTATTCTTCTCATGAACCTTCAGCTGGCATGAAGCATAAACAATAACTCTCCTCTCCTGCATCAATACACACCCCAAGCCAACGCGTGAAGCGTCGCAATATACTGTGTACATCCCAGAACCATAAGGCAATACTAGAACTGGTGCTGAGGTCAGTGTTGTCTTGAGCTTTTGAAAGCTCGCCTCACACTCGTTAGACCATCGAAACGGGGCATTATTCTAAGTCAATCTAGTCAATGAAGCTGCAATAGAAGAGAAACCCTACACAAATCGGCGATAATAGCCTGCTAGGCCCAAAAAGCTCCTGATCTCTGTAGCTGAAGTAGGACGCGACCAACTCTGAACTGCCTCGACCTTCTAAGGATCAACCTTGATACCCTCTCCGGATACCACATGCCCTAAAAATGCCACGAAATCCAACTAAAACTCACACTTGGAGAACTTAGCATATAGCTTCTGTTCTCGCAAGGTCCGGAGCACAACTCTCAAATGCTGCTCGTGCTCCCCCAGGCTACGTGAGTAAATCAAAATGTCATCAATGAAGACAATGAAAAAGGAATCAATATACGACCTGAACACCCTATTCATCAGATCCATGAATGTTGCTGGGGCATTAGTCAAGCCAAAGGATATCACCAGGAACTCATAATGGCCATATCTCGTACGAAAATCAGTCTTCGGAACATCTGAAGCCCGAATCCTCAACTGATGATACCCCGATTACAAATCAATCTTAGAAAACACAGGAGCACCCTGCAACTGGTCAAACAAATCATCGATGCGCGGCAAGGGATACTTGTTCTTAATGGTAACCTTGTTCAACTGGCGGTAATCAATACACATCCTCATAGACCCATCCTTCTTCTTCACAAATAAAACTGGAGCACCCGACGGCGATACACTCGGTCTGATGAACCCATTAGCTAACAACTCATCAAGCTTCTCCTTCAACTCCTTCAACTTTTTCGGGGCCATACGGTATGGAGGAATAGATATAGGCTGGGTGTCTCGAGCTAAATCAATGCAGAAATCAATATCACGGTCCAGAGGCATGCCCGGAAGATCCGAAGGAAATACATCTGTAAACTCTCGAACCACTTGCATTGAGTCAATTGTTGGAGACTCGGCGATGGTGTCCCGCACATAAGAAAAATAGGCTAGACAACCTTTCTCGACCATATGTCGAGCCTTCAAGAATGAAATAACCCGGCTGGCTGCACTAACTGAAGAACCCCTCCACTCCAGCCTAGGTGACTCGGGCATGGTTAAAGTAACTGTCTTGGCATGGCAATCAAGCACAGCATGATAAGGAGATAGCCAATCCATGCCTAGAATAACCTCAAAATCAACCATGTCGAGCAATAAAAGGTCAGCTCTGGTCTCGAACCCACATAACGTGATCACACAAGACCGATACACCCGGTCTACCTCTACAGAATCGCCCACAAGAGTGGACACATATATAGGAGATCCTAATGACTTATGAGAAACATACAAAAAAGGAGAAAATAGGGCTGAAACATATGAATAAGTGGATCCTGGATCAAACAATACTGGAGCCTCTCTATCACATACTGAGATAATACCTGTGATCACGGCGTCTGAGGCCACTACATCTGATCTGCCCGGAATAACATAGAATCTGGCTGGAGTACCGTAAGACTGGGCCCCACCAGAGTAAACATGAGCTGCCTGACCTCCCCCTTACTGGCCTCCACCTGTAGGACGACCCCTGCCGACATGTCCTTCACCTCTAGGTGGCCAGACTACTGGTGCCAGACCCATCGGCTGATAGCCCTGCTGTGCGGCCTTGCCCCGATACCTAGGACACTGCCTCCTCATATGACCTGGCTCTACACACTCATAACAACTCCCAGGTGGTATAGTCTGTTGCCCCGAAGAAGATCCCTGAAGGGCCGGAGGGCGATGAGAGCCCTCAGGCATAGCACTGAAATAAGGATTCGAGGATCTCGGATGACTGGGATAACCACTGTGTGAACTCTGAATGGCTGGAGGACGGTAGGAACGCTCTGGCATGGCGCTGAAATGAGGCCTCGTTGGAACACCTCGGGGAGGTGGTGGAGGTGCTGAATATAAAAGCCTTCTAGGCTGACCACTTCTATACTGACCCCTGCCCCTAGCTGGGGCGCCTCTGAAATCTCCTGAAAACATATCCCTCTTGTTCTGCTGACCATACTCCCTGCTCCTCGACCGATAACCCTCGATCCTACGAGCAATCTCCACTACGAGCTGATAAAGGGTACCCATCTCCACCTCTCGAGCCATGGTGGATCTAATACCTGGATGCAACCCTGCTACAAACCTTCGCACTCTCTCAGTATCGGTGGGCAATATCATAAGAGCATGGTGTGACAACTCTAAAAATCAGACCCTCTGTCACGGACATCTGCCCCTACTCTAACCGCTCAAACTGACCACGCAGCTCTTCCCTCTCAGAGGGTGGAATATATCTTTCCAAGAACATCTGTGTGAACTGCTCCCAAGTGACAGTAGGAGAATCTGCTGGCCTGCTGAGAATATAAAACTGCCACCACCTGCGAGCTCTGCCCTCTTACTCGAATGTGGTGAAATACACTCCATGGGACGTTAGGATCCCCATGTTGTGCAGTTTGTCCCTGCACCTATCAATGAAGTCCTGGGCATCCTCACCTCGCTCACCCCCCATGACTGGAGGGCGAAATCGAGTCCATCTGTCTAACATCTTCTGCTGATTTCCATCCGCAGCTGGTCTGGGCTCCAGTGCTGCTACTACAGGCTGGGTACCACCCATGGGCAGTGTACCTGTGGTGTGATGTAATGCTGCTGTCGGTCCTGCGGCTTGGGAAGTAGGGGTATGGGCTCCCCCTCCCGCCTGAGAAGTGGCAGGATCTGCTGGAAATAAACCAGCCTGGGACATAGTGTCCATAAATCTCATCATACGGCCCATGACTGCCTGGAAGCCTGGCACCGTCATAAAGTCTACTGGTGCAGGATCTGCTGGAGGCACCTCATCCTGCTCCTCTACAATAGGGTCCTCTGGTGGCGGGACCGGAATAGCTCTGGGATGCCCTCGTCCCCTACCACGGGCCGGTGCCCTCCCCCGACCTCTGCCAGCGGGGGTAGCGGCCCTTCCCGGGTCTGGAACATCACATGCGCGCGTCCTCACCATCAATTAGAGAATATAAGAATGAATATAATAAATCATCGACTACACGGTAGAATAAGAACAAAGAGAGGTTTCCTAAGCCTCCTGAAGACAAGTATAAACGTCTCTATACCGATCCGCAAGACTCTAATGGGTTTTCCCGTGACTCGTGAGACTTACGTGAACCTAGTGCTCTGATACCACGTTGTCATGACCCAAAATCCAACACAGGTCGTGATGGCGCCCAACACCGGAGTCAGGCAAGCCAACAGTTGTTTACTAGTGAGATTATCTTTATTTAACATACCAACCCCACATATTTCCAAAGTTTTAAGCTTAGATCATTTAAATAAAAGCAGAAACATTAACCAACTTAAGTAAATACAGACAAGGTGATCATGATCCAATATATACAGTCCCAAATTAAAAGTCTACTATGTGCGTGCCAGGAACTAGTGTCACAAGTCGACAGGCAAACTAGTATAATATACAAAAGATGATACAAGCTGTACTGCTGTCTGAGAGAAGTAGGTAGAAATAAACAAAAGATAACTCCATAGCACTGCTGAGAATCGCCAAGGGAGGCAGCTCACCGTGGAGTCAGGTCCAGAATATATGTCAAGCTCCGGTCGGATAACCAGAAACACCAGCCTCAGAACCTATACAATTAAGTACAGAAGTGCAGCATGAGTACATAAATATATATGTACCCAGTGAGTATCCCGCCTAACCTCGAAGAGGTAGTGACGAGGGGTCGACATGACACTCACTAAGGTCTAACAGTATAATTTAACAGAATGTAATGGAAACAGTAGGCATGTAATGATAGTGAAGCAACAAGTATATATGTAAGATACTGAAATCCAGGAAGAATACTGGGAATAAATAAAACAATTACCACTTCACTTTTTCCCCAAATATCTGTCAGATCAATATTCATGAAACTTAGTAACAAATAAATCATACGCATGCAGGGTAATGACAATCGGCCGGAGTCATAAGATAGTCATGCCCGTGCACTTCCGAGGATCGAACGGCCCGTACCAAAAGCGCACCTCTCCACAAAGTACTCACATCTATGAACTGCCGAGGATCGCATGGCCCGTACCAAAAGTGCATCTCTCAACCTCTCTATGCACTGCTGAGGATCGAACGGCCCGTACCAAAAGTGCATCTCTCAACCTCTCTATGCACTGTCGAGGATCGAACGGCCCGTACCAAAAGTGCATCTCTCAATCCCTCTATGCACTGCCGAGGATCGAACGGCCCGTACCAAAAGTGCATCTCTCAATCTGCCGTGGCGTACGACCCGTTCCCATAAGAGTGGGGGAAATCACACTCCGCTCGCGGAATGTAAATTGCGAAGCGGTCACATGCACATACATTATTCCTTTTTAAAAGAGAATACTTTTCCGTGAACAATTTCTTACAAGTTTTTCTTAAATTTCATAACTTCGGGGACATAAGCAACATGTAACGTTAATTCATTAAGCACATAGTTCATATCAAGTAAAACACAAGGCATGATGTGGGCCTAACTACCTAGACATAATAGTAATAGTCGCTACGTACGCACTTTCGTCACTTTGTATGTACGTGCCCCCCCACAAATGATCACATATAGAATTTAAATCACCTAGGGGGACAATTTCCCCTTACAAGGTTAGAAAGGAGACTCACCTCGTGTCGAATCTACCCCTCGGACCAAGGATGCACCCGAACTCCGAACTCTACACCCGATGACTCGCAACTAGCCAAATACGGTACAATGTTATCAATGCATGCTCAAAGTAGGGTAATTATCCTATTTATTCAATAATTCAACATTCTTGAAGAATTCCCAAAATCCAACCACGGGCCTGCACGTTCAATTTTCCGAAAATTCTCGAAGGAATCGCTCACCCGAAGCCTAAGGATCATTAATATACGATTTCTACTTCAATATATAGCAACAAATGGGTAATTCACCAATTTCTCAAGAACCCTAAATTACTACCCAATTCCTGATTTTCAATGATTTAGTAGAGAGTTTAACTAGTAATTCATGTTTGAAACTAGTGTTATAGTGGAATTTACTTACCTCTTTAGTAGTTAGATCGTGGAACCTCTTTCCCCAAGCTCCCAAGTCTCTAATGGTGGTGGAAAATGAAAGAAAGGGGTGAAATCCCGTGTTTTAAAGGAGACACACTGCCTGGCCTACAGGGGTTCCGCACCTACGGCTCGAGGACCACACCTGCGGTCTCGCGCCTGCGAGCTGGGGCTCGCACCTGGGGAACTGGATAGGAAAGGCTGGGCTCGCACCTGCGGAGGGATGGCCGCACCAGCGGTTCTGCTCCTGCGGACTTTTGTCCGCACCTGCGAGAAAAGGGGACCTCACATGGGGTCGCACCTGCGATGCTTGGGACCACAGAAGCAGTCCCGCACCTGCGACTGGGCAACCGCACCTACGGCCATACCAGAATAGGTGCACCAACAGCTATTTTAGCTGGTGTTTAGCCCCGTTGGGTGCCCGGGAGGCCCTTGGGCCCACCCGAGCCCTCGTCCAAATATGTCAACAAGTCCCAAATCATAATACGGACTTGCTCGAGCCTTCGAAACACCCAAAACAACGCTAAAACTCAAAATCACACCTCAAAACCCCATGAACCAAACTTAGGAACTTTAAGTTTTCTAGACTACGCTAACAATGTGCCGAACCGACCTATACTACTCGGAATGACACCAAATTTTGCAGGCAAGTCATAAATGACATAACGAAACTATTCCCGGTCTCGGAATTCCGTTTGGACCTCGATAACAGAAAAACACGTCCAAAACCACAATAGGAACTTAATGAACTTCTTATTTCAATATTGGGCGCCGAAACGCTCTCGAGTCATCGAAAACCCATTCCGAGCATACGCCCGGGTCCAAAATCATCACATGAAGCTACCTGAACCGATGAAACTCAATTCCGAGGTCGTTTATCCAAAATGTTGACCGAAGTCAAACTTGGACATAAAGGCCAACCTTAAGGAACCAATTGTTCCTATAGCACTCTAAACACCTCCGAATCCCGGACCACCAGTCCCCACAAGTCATAAATCATAAAACGCCGTTACTTGCGACGCGCAACCCGCTCCAACCTGTCCACCCTTATTGCTCCTTCCTATATATATATCACCCTTATTTATCCTGTTGCGGCGTGTAACCCGATCCCACCTGTCCACCCTTATTACTCCTTGTTGCGGCGTGCAACCCGCTCCCACCAGAAAATCACATCACTTTATTTATAAAAAGGATTTTCACAATTTAAGTCAAAGCCTTTCACAATATTTATGTCTCAACAATTGTCAACAGAACAAGTTTCACTTTAAATAACGGTAAGAGCAGAATATGAAATAATGACTATAAAACAATGAGTGTTCAAGCCTTTATTTTATAAACAGTAAAACATGAATATTCTCCCTTATTGCTCCTTGTTGCAGCGTGCAACCCGATCCCACCTGTCCACCCTTATTGCTCCTCCCTATATATATATATATATCACCCTTATTTTTCCTGTTGCGACATGTAACCCGATCCCACCTGTCCACCCTTATCACTCCTTGTTGCGGCGTGCAACCCGCTCCCACCAGACAAATCACATTTCATCTCTTTATTTATAATAAAGTTTCACAAATCAGATTCCAAGCCTTTTACAATACTTAAATCTCAATTATCATAAACATGAAACTGTACTATTAAGAAACTTCACCAATTATCACTACACAGCGAAACCAACCGAAATGTATAATGTAACACTGACAACCATCTCAACCAGATGTATCACAATGTGACTAAGGAACAAGTAACACTTCCAAAATACTTGGAACAATACTTAACACAAATCAACGAAAATAATTAGACATGGAGGCATCGATGATCATAAAATGATTTAAGCCAGGAATCAGTTAAATTGGAAATAAGAAAGGGACAATCTTTAACAAATAATTTAGTGGTGCATAGATACTCGTCACCTCACCTATACACCACACACATGCAATTTCACATAACATTTAAGTTGGGGATTCTTATTCCCTCAAGTCAAAGTTAAACCAAGCACTTACCTCAAATTCGCAGGCCACTCACTGCTCAATTACCATTTTTCTTTCGAATTTGCCTCTATCCCGCTCGAATCTAATAATAATTAGTTTAATATCATTAATTTATGCTAAAGGAACTAACTTTACTAAAAAATCATTGTTTTCCTAAGTTTTTCAAAAAATGTTAAAACCCGACCCTGGGCCTGCTTGGTCCAAACTCGGGGTTCGGACCAAATTCCGTTTACCCATTCACCCCCCAGCCCGAATATGCAATTAGATTCGAAATCCGGCCCCAATTTGAGGTCAAAAATCCTATTTTTACAAAATTCCCTAATTCTACACAAACCCCCAATTTCGACCATGAAAATTCTTGATTTTGATTGGAAAGTGATGAAAAACATTGAGTAATTGAAAGAGGAGAGTTTAGAATCATTTACCAACACTTTGGGGATGAATTTGTGTGAAGAAACTCACCTCTAGGTATTTGTAGTTCGAAAAATATGAAGAAAGAGGCTCTGCCCGTTTCTAAAACATGTTTTATATGACTGGGCAGGCCTTCATCGCGTTCGCGGTGGACCTGCCTCGTTCGCGATGGGTCAGGCCCGTTGGCCTTCACGTTCACGTGAGGACGAACGCGTTCGCGTAGTATTAGGCACAGGGGCCTCCGCGTTCGCGACCAGATGGACGCATTCGCATAGTAAAAAATGTCCCCAGTGCATATTCTACTCTACACGTTCGTGAGTGGAGTAACACGAACGCGAAGAACAAATTGACTGTGCACCAGAACAGCAAAAACAACAGAGAATTCTAAGTTTAAACATCCCGTAGCCTATCCAAAACTCACCCGAGCCCTCGGGGCTCTAAACCAAACATGTACGCAAGTCTAAAAACATCATACGAACTTGCTCGTGCGATCAAATCATGAAAATAACATCTAAAATTATGAATTTAACCTCAAAACTCATCATTTTCTCAAGAACACTTAACTTTCACTATTTCTCAACCGGACGTCCGAATCACGTCAAATCAACTCCGATTCTTAGCAAATCTCACAGATAGGACTTAAATATCATAACAAACATGTACCGAGATCCGGAACAAAAATATGGGCCCGATACCAATGAGTTCAAACATTAATTCATTTATTTATTTCATTATAAATCCAACATAACAATTTTTCTTCAAAAATTAATTTCTAGAGCTAGGGACCTCGGAATTCAATTCCGGGCATACGCCCAAGTCCCATATTTTACTGCGGACCTCCCGGGATCCTCGGAACACGGATCCACGGTTCATTCAAAATATTGAACCAAGCCAACTAAAATCAAATTTTAAATTCCAAAAATTATTATTTCTTATATTTTCACATAAAAGCTTTCCGATTTCAAGCCCGGACTGCGCATGCAAATCAAGGTAAATAAAATTAATCTTTTAAGGCTAATGAGCATGGAATGGAGTGTTAATTTATAAGATGACCCTTTGGGTCATCACATGGACAATGGAAAGAGATGATGTCTAACAAGAAAATTACAAAGTGAAAACTTATCAGATGTGGATACCAACTCTAATGACCATGACATGCACTTTAGGATTAAGTTGGCCTAATCTGTCAAGAAAGTCTAATGTTCAACTCTTGTTGTACCTCTGTGTTATATCCCTCATTTTTTTCATATGTTAAAGTTTTGTCGAAAGCTAATTGCCGTAAGTTCGGGAATGGGATTATTTTGAAAGTATAGGCATTATGCTATTTCAAACAAGTTATGAGTAAATTTGTGAAGGTGAGTGGGGAAGTAAGTCAAAGAAAATGAATTTTCGTCCAAATTGGCATATTGGGATAAAATAAGGGCGGAGCGATAATACCTGATATTTACGGACTAGTACCATACAAGGTACCATATGGCCATAATAGAAGGATGTATAAAGTGTATTAAAAATAAGAAAAATTTTAAGTAATTTGAGATAATTCTTAATTATGTGGGTAATTAGTTAATTATTGAATTAGTGGAGGATTAACAAATTAATTAAGTAAATGGTGGATAATTATTGAGGTGGACTCAATAATTTAACCAAGTGGTGTAGCACGTATTGTTTTTGCATTTGAATACGTATAATAGCTTTAACATGTGTAATGTAGTTAAAAAGTTAAATAAAGGAAGTGAAATACGTGGAATACATGCATAGAAGCAATACATTTTAACATTAAAGGATATGCATCAAATATTTCCCACCACTTTCTTTATACAATAAAACCTTATGTATGCATTTTATGTCACTATCCACAGACTATAAGCATATAAGCAAGTTATTCTCGTAACTTAGACGAGAAACCAGTCGCGACACTAATATTTGAATAAAATTTTCCAAGTCTCAGTTTCTTGTTAGGATTGGTTTTGTTTAACAAGATTTGAGGAGAATAAGTTAACAAAGTAACGGGTTTTCAGAAAAAGAATTCGTACGAAATTATACAACGTAATAGCGACGGAGTTTTGCAATTTTAAGGGAGTACGGTGCAACCTTTTCCAAGAATATCATACGGATTTTTTCCTACTCCAGGTATGTTAAGCCTAAGACCTTCTTTCATTTTGGCATGGTCTCGTAATTACACGAGTTTGATAACGAAGCATAAAGAAAAATTCATATCCCGGAATTTATGTATATTTTTGTCACGACCCAAATCCTAATTTAGGACGCGATGGCACCCAACTTCGATGCCAGGCAAGCCAGCTTTAATTTACTAGTGATCCATTTTTAATTTATAAACAATTCATCATACTTAAGAGGTTTTTCTTTCAAAAACATAAATTTGAAGTAAATTAGTAACTTAAACGACCAAAGTGAGCAGTAAATATAGTAATCACCACCATAATTACAACCAAAAAGAATAGAATATCCACTACGTGGGCATGCCAGGAACTGGCGTCACAGGTCTACAGGCATCTAATAGAAACTAGTATCCCAAAAGAAAGTACAAGTTTGCCCTACTGTCTGAAGAAATAGTACAGACATAATAAAATAAAAGAGGAACTCCAAGGTGTTTCCGGAGATGAGCGTCAAGGAAAGCATCTCACCGAGAAATCCACGCCCACTATAAGTCAGGGACAAGCACTAGATGAATACCCAGATGCACCTGCCTCAGAGCCTGTACAATTAAGTACAGAAGCGTAGCATGAGTACATAAACAAATATGTACCCAGTGAGTATCCCGCGTAATCTCGAAGAAGCAGTGACGAGAGGTAGACGTGATACTTACTAGGGTCAACATTTTTAAATAACATAATTTAATAGGAACTAGGCAGGCATAACAGTCGTAGTAATCACAACGATATAAAATATCAAGTATAGTGGTAATTACCTTTGCATGAAAAAATTCACTAGCATATAATGTACTAAATTCCCTTATTTCACATGAAACAGTTTATAAAATTACAACAAATTCCCAGTAAATCATATAGCACATAATAGGCCGTAAGCGTATGGCCGAAACGTAGCAAACATAAATGTGCACTGCCGAGGGTCGAACAAATCGAACCATAGATGCATTTATTACCCCGCTCGCAAATCGATCATGCGACGCGGTTGATATAATAGTAGGGCTATTCCGCTCATGAATCATACATGTGACGCGGGTGCCGCATACATACATAAAATTATCAATAATTAGGGAATTAACAGAGATTATACTTTGAAGCAAGAACTTAAGCAATATAATATGGAACACAACTTCCTAATATTCTCATGCCAATTCAAGGATAATAAGAAACTCAAAATGCATTTAGGAACACATGTACGACACATATAAGCATGCTTGTGAGTCCTAGAACTACCCATCATAACATAGTAGTAGCTACGCATGGACTCTCGTCACTTCGTGCGTGCGTAGCCCCACAAATAAGGACATGCAATTATTTATAATTACCTATGGGGACAATGTCCTCTTACAAGGTTAGAAAGGAGACTCACCTTGTGTCGAACCTACTCTCCGGGTCAAGAACGCGCCCGAAAACTCCAAACTCGTCACCCAAGGACTCAAAACTAGCCAAATGTTATACAAATATATCAATTCATGCTCAAAAGTATGGAATTTCCCTATTTAGTTAACCAATTTAGCCTACTTTGCAATATCTCAAAATACACCCCCGGGCCCACGTGCTCGGATTCCGGAAATTTTTGACGGAAACACTTACCCATAACGTAAGGATCGTTAATATATAGTTTTTGTATGATTCCATGGCAAATTTCATGGTAATTTTCCAAGTTTTCATAAAACCTAGGTTTTACTCTAACCCATGATTTTTCGTCTAATTAGTGTGTTAATCTACATAAAAATTCAAGTATTTAACTTAAATTATAATGGTAATCACTTACCTCTAAGTTTCTAGGTGAAACCTCTTCTTTGAAAGCTCCCAAAATCGCCACAAATGAAGAAAAATGGCTAAAATGGGACTAAGTACCGTTTAAATCTAACACTGCCTAGCTGCCACTTGTGTGCGATCGTAGCTGGGGCAGTGCACGCCCAAGTCAACTGCCAGGACCCCTGAAAAAGTCTATTGTGTGATCGCACAAGGAGACTTGCGATCGTGGAGAGTAAATGATAAAGCATGTGCAATCGCGGGGTAGGGAGTACGAGCGCAGAGAACAAAACTGGGCCAGGCCATAAATCACCCCTGTGCGAACGCAGACAAGCCCATGCAATTGCACATGGCATTTTTTCCACACCCTGCCAACTCCTTCTATGCGATCGCATCATTGCACCTGCGATCGCAATGAAGGAAACTAGTCAGTGAAAAATCTGGTTTTTGAATTTCTCTCCGAGGGGTCCGAAACTCACCAGAGCCCCTCGGGACCCCGTCCAAAGGCACTGACAGGTCTGTATTCATGATACGGACTCGCTCGAATTTACGGAATGTGAAAAACAACAACAAAACTAAGAATTCGACCCCACAACCAAATTGAATCAAACTGTGAACTTAAAGTTCTAGAATTCGCTTACAATGCGCCGAACTGACCTATACTACTCGGAATGACACCAAATTTTGCAAGAAAGTCATAAATGACATAACAGAACTATTTCCGGTCTCGAAATTCCTTTCGGAACTCGATAACACAAAAACATGTTCCAAACCAAATTTCAAACTTAAGGAAACTCTAATTTCGATATTGGGTGCCGAAACGCCCCCGGGTCATCCAAAACCCATTCTGAACATACGCACAAGTCCGAAATCATCATACGAAGCTACTGGAATCGGCAAAACTCGATTGCGAGGTCGTTTACTAAAAATGTTGACCGAAGTCAAACTTTGGCCTTAAAGGACAACCTTAAGGAACGAAGTGTTCCTATACCACTCTAAACGCTTCCGAATCCCGAACCACCCGACCCCGCAAGTCATAAATCATAACAAGCCGCTACAGAAAGTTTCGTTTAGGGGAACGGGGTCCTGATATAAAAAACGACCGGTCGGGTCGTTACATGCTCCACCTCTTAAACAAACGTTCATCCTCGAACGGGTCTAGAATCATACCTGAAGTGCCGAATAGATGTAGATATCTGCTCCTCATGTTCTCCTCGGACTCCCAGGTCGCCTCCTCGACTTGTTGGCCCCTCCACCGGACCTTCACGGTAGAAATTCTCTTGGATCTCAACTGGCAATCCTGCCTGTCAATAATAGCAACTGGCTCCTCCTCGTAGCCCAACCTATCATCCAGCTGAATAGTGCTGAAATCAACCACGTGAGAGAAGTCGGCGTGGTACCTTTGGAGCATGGATACATGAAAAACCGGATGAACTGCTGACAAACTGGGAGGTAAATCTAGCTCATAAGCAGCCTCCCCAACTCACCTCAACACCTCGAAGGGACCTATAAACCTTGGGCTCAGCTTGCCCTTCTTCCCGAACCTCACAATACCCTTCATCGGCGAGACTTTCAACAGAACCTTATCTCCCTCCATAAATGATACATCACGCGCCTTCTGATCCGCGTAACTCTTCTGTCTGGACTGCGCTATGCGGAGCCTCTCCTGAATCAACTTCACTTTCTCCAAAGCATCTCTCACCAGGTCGGTGCCATATAACTTAAGCCTCGCTAGGCTCAAACCACCCGATAGGAGAACGACATCGCCGACTATACAAAGCCTCAAATGGTGTCATCTCAATGCTGGATAGATAACTATTATTATAAGCAAATTTGGCCAAAGGCAAGAACTGGTCCCACTGACCTCCAAAGTCAATCAGACATGCCCATCTCACTATGCAATGCTCTCCAGAAGTGCGAGGTGAACTGACGACCTCGCTCTGATACAATGGACACCGGCACACCGTGCAACCGGACTATCTCCCGAATGTAGATCTATGCCAACCTCTCAGAAGTATATGTAGTATCCACTAGAATGAAATGCGCCGATTTGGTCAACCTATCCACAATGACCCAAACCGAGTCAACCTTCCACAAAATCCGAGGTAACCCAACGACGAAGTCCATAGTGATGCGCTCCCACTTCCACTCGGGAATGGGCATCTGCTGAAGTAGGCCTCCTGGCCTCTGGTGCTCACACTTAACCTGCTGGCAATTAAGACACCTAGCCACATACTCCACAACGTCCTTCTTCATTCGCCTCTACCAGTAATGCTGCTTCAAATCACGATACATCTTTGTAGCACCAGGATGAACAGAATACCGAGAACTGTGTGCCTCCTCTAGAATCCTCCCCCTCAGGCCATCAACCTTAGGAACACATAAACATCCCTGAAGTCTCAGAACACCATCCTCACCAATAGTAACCTCCTTGTCACCACCCTGAAACACTATCTCCTGAAGTTCTGCCAAGCACAGATCATCAAACTGCCAAGCCTTAATTTCACCCAATAACGAAGACTGAGCAACCACATGTGCTAGAACTCGACGAGGCTCTGAAAGGTCTAATCTCACCAAGCGATTAGCCAAGGACTGAATGTCCAAGGCTAAAGGTCTCTCCTCTGCTGAAATATAAGCCAAGCTACCCATAATCTCCGCCTTCCTACTCAAAGCATCTGCTACCATATTCACCTTGCCCGGATGATAAAGAATGGTGATGTCATAATCCTTCAGTAAATCAAGCCACCTGCACTGCCTCAAATTAAGATCCCTCTGTTTGAACAAGTGCTGTAAGATGCGGTGATCCGTATAAACCTCACAGGACACCCCATATTAATAGTGCCTCCAAATCTTAAGAGCATGAACAATCGCCACCAACTCCAAATCGTGCACATGATAATTCTTCTCATGAACCTTCAGCTGGCGTGAAACATAAGCAATAACTCTCCCTTCCTACATCACACACACCCCAAGCCAACGCATGAAGCGTCGCAATATACTGTATACATCCTAGAACCGGAAGGAAATACCAGGACTAGTGCTGAGGTCAATGCTGTCTTGAGCTTCTGAAATCTCGCCTCACACTCGTCGGACCATCGGAACGGGGCATTCTTCTGAGTCAATCTAGTTAGTGGGGCTGCAATGGATGAAAAACCCTCCACAAATCACCGGTAGTAGCCAGCTAGACCCAAGAAACTCTTGATCTCTATAGCTAAAGTAGGACGTGGCTAACTCTGAACTGCCTCAATCTTCTTAGGATCAACCTTGATACCCTCTCTAGACACCACATGTCCTAAGAATGCCACGGAATCCAACCAAAACTCACACTTGGAGAACTTAGCATATAGATGCTGTTCTCGCAAAGTCTGGAGCACCACTCTCAAATGTTGCTCGTGCTCTCCCAGGCTACGTGAGTAAATCATAATTTCTTCAATGAAGACAATGACAAAAGAATTAATGTACAGCCTGAACACCCTGTTCATCAAGTCCATAAATGCTGTTGGGGAATTAGTCAAGCCAAAGGACATCACCAGGAACTCATAGTGGCCATATCTCGTACGAAAAGTAGTCTTCGGAACATCTGAGGCCCGAATCCTCAACTGATGATATCCCAATCTCAAATCAATCTTAGAAAACACCCGGGCACGCTGCAACTGGTCAAACAAATCATCGATGCGCGGCGAGGGATACTTTTTCTTAATGGTGACCTTGCACAACCAGCGGTAGTCGATACACATCCGCATAGTCCCATCCTTCTTCTTCACAAATAAAATTGGGGCACCCCACGGTGATACAATCGTCCTGATAAACCCCTTAGCTAACAACTCGTCAAGCTGCTCCTTCAACTCTTTCGGAGCCATACGGTACGGAGGAATAGATTTAGGCTGGGTGCCTGGAGCTAAATCAATGCAGAAATCAATATCACGACCCGGAGGCATGCCTAGAAGGTCTGAAGGAAATACATCACCAAACTCTCGAATCACTGGCACTGAATCAATCGTCGGAGACTCGGCGGTGAGGTCCCGCACATAAGAAAGATAGTCCAGACATCCCTTCTCGACCATATGTCGAGCCTTCAGGAATGAAACAACCCGGGTGGCTGCACTAACTGAGGAACCTCTCCACTCCAGCCTAGGTGACTCGGGTACGACTAAGTTAACTGTCTTGGCATGGGAATCTAGCACGACATGATAAGGAGATAACCAATCCATGCCTAAAATAACCCAAAAAATCAACCATGTCAAGCAATAGAAGGTCCGCTCTGGTCTCAAACCCAAAAAATAAAATCACACAGGACTGATAAATCTGGTATACAACCACAGAATCGCCTACAAGAGTGGACACATAAATAGGAGTACCGAAGGACTTGCGAGGAACATCCAGGAAACAAGAAAATAAAGCTGACACATATGAATAGGTGGATCCTAGATCAAATAACACTGATGTATCTTTACCACATACTGAAATAGTACCTGTGATCATGGCATCTGATCAGGCCGGAATAGCATAGAATCTAGCTGGAGCACCGGATGACTCACCTCCGCTGGTAGGAATAGGGGCCGGCAGAGCTCTCCCTGCCTGGCCTCCACCTCTGGGACGACCTCTACCAGTATGCCCTCTACCTCTGGGTGGACAAACCGCCGGTGTTGAAAATGTAGATTGATATCTCTGTTGAACGTCCTTGCCCTGAAGCCTGGGGCAAGTCCTCCTCATATGGCCTGGATCCCTACACTCATAACATCTCGCCGGTGGCATAGCCTGCTGCCCTGAAGAAGAACCCTGGATAGCTGGGGGACGGTGAGAACCTTGTGGCATGGCACTGAAGTAAGGACTAGAAAGACCCCTGATGACCGGAATACCCACCTGAGGAAACCTGAATGGCTGGTGGACGGTAGGAACTTTCTGGCATGGCGCTGGAATAGGGCCTCACTGGAGCACCACGAGAAGGTGGTGGAGCAGCTGAATATGGAGGCCTGCTAGGCTGGCCTCTACCGAACTGACCTCTACCCCGGGCTGGGACACCTCTGAAATCTCCTGAAAATCTAGCTCTCTTAACCTGCTGACTCTGCTCTCTGCCCCTCGAACGATAACCCTCAATCCTACGAGCTATCTCGACCACAAGCTGATAGGGAGTCCCCATCTCCACCTCTCGTGCCATGTTGGCCCTAATACTTGAGTGCAACCTAGCTACAAATCTCCGCACTCTCTCAGCATCAGTAGGAAGTATCATAAGGGCATGACGCGACAACTTAGAAAACCTGGCCTCGTAGTTTGTCACTGACATTTGTCCCTGCTCCAGCTGCTCAAACTTATATTGCAGCTCTTCCTTATCGGAGGGTGGAATATACCTGTCCAGGAACAACTGAGTGAACTGATCCCAAGTGATGGAAGGGGAACCTGCCGGTCTACCTAGAATATAGGACTGCCACCATCTGCGGGCCCTGCCCTCAAGCTGAAAAGTAGTGAAGTCCACTCCATAGGACTCCAGTATCCTCATGTTATGTAGTCTGTCCCTGCACCTATCAATGAAGTCATGGGCATCCTCGCCCTTCTCACCCTCGAATATAGGAGGGTGCAATCGGGTCCATCTATCCAGTAACTTCTGCGGATCGCCGTCCGCAGCTGGTCTGAGCTCTGGTGCTGCTGCTACTGACTGGGCTCCACCCACGGCCAGTGTACCCGGGGTCTGATTAACTGCTGCTGCATGGCCTGCGGCCTGGGTAGTAGGGTCTGGGCTCCTCCTCCTCTTGTCTGAGATGTGGCAGGATCCGTTGGAAATAAACCAGCCTGCGTCATAGTGTCCATAAATCTCATCATACGGCCCATGACCTCCTGGAAGACTGGCATCGTCATAAAGTCTACTGGGACAAGATCTGCTGGGGGCACCTTGCCCTGCTCCTCTTTGATAGGATCCTCTTCCGGATTCGCTGGGTGTGCTACTGAAACAGCTCTGGGATGCCCTCGTCCCCTACCTCGTGTCGGTACCCTCCCCCGACCTCTGCCACGGCCTCAGACGATGGGGGTAGCGGCATCTCCCGGGTCTGGAACGTTAGCCTAGCGAGTCTGTGAGAGAATGGAAGAATAAGATTTAGTAATCCATCAACTTCACGATAGAACATGAATAAAGAGAGGTTTCCTAACACCCTATAGCCTCCCGAA
>MDKJ01028730.1:0-19492 GCA_005239525.1 Nicotiana knightiana | reverse complement strand
CATCATGTCATATTTTACTTTCACCCATTCCGTCCTGATTTCCCCTGTAGATTCATTCACAATATCCATCCTTACCTTCTCGGGATGATTAGCTAACAAATCAACAAGAACTTTAACCCTCGCACAACTAGGTCGAGTCTTATTGATCGTAGCCATATCTAATTGTAGAGGCTTACCTACTGCTGAGGCAATAGAAAATAGACATTCCTTTACATAAAATGTGGGAAGTAAACCTGGGAACGATATCCATGCCATCGCCTTCGTCGTTTCTTCCCCAGCCTTAAATTTGGAGCCATATATAAGAGGACGCAACTGATAATCATGTCCAGTGCTATCTCGAACATAATATGCACCTTTTGACGTAAAATCAATGAAATCCTGCCATAATGTAAATCTAATTAAGATATGGCTGTCCCTTAGATATCCAATATTGCATGCACCTTTAATCCCACATTGAGAAGGAACAATCTTGCGTATTTCTTGAATTTCTGGCCAGCCGTATGCAAATTTACCAACAACAGCGTATTGAAGCCCTTCAATTATGTTCATTCGATCCACTTCTCCTCAGTAAAAGTAACTAATGGTTGTCCATTAACAAACACAGCTCTTCTCATCGATATTGATTCAACAGAAGCATGCACATCACTGTTTACTCCAGAGTTTGCATTGATCGTGCTGGGTTTGAGAAGTCCAGCATAATTCGTTGGTGTAGAATTGATTGTAGGAGGTTGAGGATTGTTGTTGGTGTTCGCTGGGGGCTGGGCAAGGGTGGGGGGAGGCTGCCCAGCCGGAGAAGACGATTGGCCGCCGGCCAAATTGCCCATGGGAGCGTGGAGATGGCGCACGTTTTTTTCTCCAGAGCTTCTCTCGGCTGGGTAGGTTGGGTTAAATAAATCAGGTGGGTTGGGTTTAGAGTTAGGCTATAATTTAAATAAATGTGGCTAATTGTTAAATACCCATTAAAATTAAATAAATAATTAATAAAACAACTAATAATGATACAAAAAATAAAATTGAGGTTAAATAAGTACAATTAAGTTAATTAGTTAATATAAAAAATATAAAAGGCTAATCCGTGATTAAAATGGTATAAAATATGCGATTAGGATATAATTATAAAATTGCTGTAATTATAATTAAATAATGCGAAAGTTGACTAATTTATGAAAGAATAAAATCCTGACAGGACAAGAATGGTATATTGAGCTAAGAAATAAATTGAAATTACTTGTAATGCAATTTATGAATAGTTATTGAATATAAAATACTAAATAAATAGGAAAATAAATTGGTAAAATTATAAAAAAAAATGCCAATTATTATGAAAAGTGATTTTGAGGTATATATGCAAATTTAAAAAAAATAGTTTAAGGAAAAATTGGGTATCAACAGCTGCCCCTCTTTACCCGGGAAGGATGAAAGAGTTGTCGGGTAAAGATATGATGGCCAATTTTCACCGAGTAGAAATGGTTGGAAAGATTGAGGCCGCACCCTGGTTTCTAAGCCGCCTACATATCCCTGGTTTTATAGGAATCAGGTCGTATGTAGTTCAGGAGTCACCGGTGAAGTGTACCGGTGAAGTTTTATAAGGATGGACGCAAGGTGCAAGGTAAGGTGAACAAAATGGCTTACGGGGTAGTTAGGAGAATTGGAGCGGTGCCGCTCCTGCCTGGCTGGCTGTTCCTAGCCGGACTTCCTGCAAATGAATAACAAATGTTTATTGTGCGTAATTTAAACATGATGCAAATTCCCATTGGACCATGAATGTTGTCTTCGGACGTTTGAGGATGACATCCTTAGACCATGATGTCCTGGGCCATGAATCGCTTGATGCGGGATTCGCGGGCTATGAAATGATGGTCTCGGGCCATGAAGATGGTGCCTTCGAACCATGATGCCTTTGAATAATGATATGCAAACTGATAAAAGAGATCCTTAGGCCATGACATCGTGTTCTTGGGCCATAAAGATGGTGCCTCCGAATGATGACGCCTTTGGATAGGTTGGTGATATTTCAGCCCATGAAAATGCAGTAGTATGATGCTAACAAGACAGAGCTTAGTCTCGCAAATTAAAGGGGCAAAGCTTAGCCCGAAAGAAAGCGAAGTGAATAATGATAGAGACAGTGATTGCTTTGAAAAGTAAACGGGAGGCAGTGCTTAGCCTCGGAAGGCAGAAAAGTAGCCTTATGCAGGATGTAAATGCATATGGAGGTAGCATTTAACCTCGGAAGGCAGAATAGTAGCCTTATGGAATGTAAATGCAGATGGAGACAACGTTTAGTCTCGGAAGGCAGAATAGTAGTCTTATGCAATGCATATGCAGATGGAGGTAGCATTTAACCTCGGAAGGCAGAAAGGAAGCCTTATGCAATATGCGGATGCAGATGGAGGCAACATTTAGTCTCAGAAGGCAAAATAGTAGCCTTATGCAATGCAGATGCAGATGGAGGTAACGTTTAGTCTCGGAAGGCAGAAAGGTAGCCTTATGCAATATACGAATGCAGATGGAGACATCGTTTAGTCTCGAAAGGCAGAAAGGTAGCCTTATGCAGGAACGAATGCAAATGGAGACAGCAATTAGTCTCAAAAGGCAGAAAGGTAGCCTTATGCAGGAACGAATGCAAATGGAGATAGCGTTTAGTCTCGATAGGCAGAAAGGTAGCCTTATGAAATGAATAAAATGACAGTGAGAATTCTTAGTTGGTGATAGATTGCAGCACTGTGATTGTCGTGAGTATTATGATAATTGAGGCATCATTTGTGCTGGAAATAAATATCGGTCATGTGTGACGAGTTTGAGGAACGATGTCTATCCTTTGAGCGGATAATATATTTCGGGGCTTTTGCAATTTTGTGCCTGCATCAAAGAAAGATCGTGAGTTTTGTAAAGGGGAAATGTTAGTTCGCATTCCTGCTGGCCCTGCTTGGCTCGTTTGCCTAATCATGATGATATTGCATGTGTCGTTGGGGTAGCGTTTGCTAAACAAGCTGTTTCAAAAATAAATATGCATGATTTTGTAAAAGTATAATATAAGCATATAATCTAAAATAGTTTTAGATAAACCGGCGACATGACACGGCTTGAGACATTGCGACCTCTCCTGCTGCGAAATTTTGAGGGTCCTCCTCAAAATTCTGCCCAGTTTGCTGGGTGGGCGCCTCTGACTGCTGCTCGCGCGGTGACTGGCTGAACTTGCTTCGGAATTTTGAGGGTCCTCCTCAAAATTCTGCCCCAGTTTCCAATTGCGGGGAAAAATAGATTTTTATTGAATTGTGACCGAACTCATAGGGTTGCCTACGTATCCCCTCTTAAACAGGAATCAGGTCAGGTGTAGTTCAAATTACGTCACTGAGAAAGCATAAAGATTACACATAGTAGCGCTTGACTGCATCTGAATTGATCGGTTTCGGCCAAACTTCTCCGTCCACTTCTGCAAGAATGAGTGCTCTTCCTGTCAGCACTCTATGAACCATGTACGAACCTTTCCAGTTGGGAGATAACTTCCCCTTGGCTTCATCTTGATGTGGAAAGATTTTCCTTAATACCATCTGCCTTAGTGTGAATCGTCTCGGCTTGACTTTCTTGTGAATGCCCTGGCCATTCTGTTCTGATATAGTTGACCACGACACACTGCATTCATTCTCTTCCTGTCTTTGAGGGAAAATTGCTCGTAACGGCTTCTTACCCACTCTGCATCACTGAGCTCAGCTTCCTGTATAATTCTTAGAGATGGAATCTCCATTTCGGCAGGAATTACAGCCTCTGTACCATAAACTAGCATATAGGCAGTTGCCCATGTTGATGTGCGGACAGTAGTGTGGTATCCCAAGAAAGCGAATGATAACTTCTCATGCCACTGCTTGTGCCTTTCTATCATCTTCCTTAGTATCTTCTTGATGTTTTTGTGAGCGGCTTCTACGGCTCCATTCATCTGAGGTTTGTATGATGTGGAATTCTTGTGTTTGATCTTGAAAGTTTCACACATAGCTTTCATCAAGTCACCGTTGAGATTAGAACCATTGTCGGTGATGATTGACTCTGGAACTCCGAAACGACAAACAATGATGTCGCGGACAAAGTCGGCCACAACTTTCTTAGTAACTGCTTTGTAGGAGGCTGCTTCAACCCATTCAGTGAAATAGTCAATGGCAGCCAAAATGAACATGTGTCCATTAGAAGCGGCAGGCTCGATTGGTCCAATAACGTCCATACCCTAAGCGGCGAACAACCATGGTGATCTTGTAACGTTAAGCTCACTTGGAGGCACCTTTATCATATCCACATGTATTTGGCAGCAGTGGCACTTCCGAACATATTGGATGTAGTCCGTCTCCATAGTCATCCAAAAGTAACCAACTTTGAGTATTTTCTTTGCTAAAACAAAACCGTTCATATGTGGGCCACAGGTCCCTGCATGAATTTCTTCCAGCAATTTTGATGCTTCTTTTGCGTCAACACACCTTAATAACCCCAAATCGGGAGTCCTCCTATACAGGATTCCTCCGCTATGGAAGAAATTGTTGGACAATCTCCGAAGTGTGTGTTTCTGAGTGGAATTTGCAAGCTCGGGGTATTCTCCTTTTGCCAAGTACTTATCGATGTCATGAAACCAAGGATTTCCGTCTGCTTCTTCTTCGATATGGGCACAATAAGCTGGATGATTATGGATCTTTATGGGAATAGGGTCAATGAAATTCTTGTCTGGATGCTGGATCACTGGGGAAAAAGTAGCTAATGCGTCGGCGAACTCATTTTGGATTCTGGGGACATGCCGAAACTCTATCTTTGTGAGCCTCTTTCTTAATTCCTGTACGTGGTGCAGGTACGGAAGTATCTTGGGAATTCTTTGTTGCCCATTCTCCTTGTACCTAATGTACCAATAAGTCTGAATCACCGATTACTAACAGTTCTTGGACGTTCATGTCAATGGCCACGTTGATCCCCAAGATGTAGGCTTCATACTCGGCCATGTTGTTGGTGCAAGGGAACCTGAGTTTGGCGTATATCGGATAATGCTGACCGGTCTCTGATACTACGACTGCTCCAATACCGACTCCCTTGAAGTTTGTTGCTCCATTGAATAAAATCCTCCGAGCATCATTGGATTCTGCAATGTCTTCTCCTATAAATGATACCTCTTCATCAGGAAATATGTTTTCAGGGATTCGTATCCTCCGTCTACAGGATTCTCAGCAAGATGGTCTGCCAGAGCTTGACCTTTAACTGCCTTCTGAGTTATGTAAGCAATGTCGAATTCGCTCAGCAGGATTTGCCACTTGGCTAGCTTACCAATGGGCATGGGCTTCTGAAAGATGTACTTTAATGGATCCATCCTTGATATGAGATATGTTGTGTAGGAACAGAAGTAATGTCTCAGCTTTTGGGCGACCCAAGTTCAAGCACAACAGGTACGCTCTAGTAGAGGATACCCGGCCTCATATGGAGTGAACTTCTTGTTGAGGTAATAAATATCTTGTTCCTTCCTTCCTGTTTCATCGTGCTGCCCCAGAACGCAGCCGAAAGCTCCATCTAACACGGCAAGATAGAGTAGCAAAGGTTTGCCTGGCTCGGGCAGTACTAGGACTGGCGGTGTTAATAAATATTCCTTGATTCTGTCGAAAGCCTTTTGACAATCATTTGTCCACTCGGTTGCAGCGTCCTTCCTTAGCATCTTAAAGATTGGCTCACAGATGACTGTAGACTGTGCTATAAACTGGCTGATGT
The DNA here is from genome assembly GCA_005239525.1 of Nicotiana knightiana. Taxonomy (NCBI): domain Eukaryota; kingdom Viridiplantae; phylum Streptophyta; class Magnoliopsida; order Solanales; family Solanaceae; genus Nicotiana; species Nicotiana knightiana. The sequence continues at coordinate 13,765 of MDKJ01028730.1, read as the reverse complement.
AATTAAGCCTCCCCAAGAAACCCATCACATCTTTCTTGTTCCTTGGTGGTGGTAGCTCTTGAATGGCTTTAACTTTTGACGGATCCAATTCTATTCCCCAGCGGCTCACAAAATCCCAGCAACTTCCCAGCAGGAACCTCAAATGCACACTTCGCGAGGTTTAGTTTCAGATTGTATTTTCGCAATCTATTGAAGAACTTCCCCAAATTTTCCATGTGATCAACAACTTTCTTTGATTTGATAATGACATCATCCACATACACCTCGATCTCCTTATGAATCATGTCGTGGAATATGGTTGTCATGACCCTCATGTAGGTGGCCCATGCATTCTTCAAGCCGAATGGCATCATCTTGTAATAATACACTCCCCACGACTTAATGAACGTCATTTTCTCAGAATCTTCCTCATCCATCCAAATCTGGTGATAACCAGCGAAGAAATCCACAAAGGACTGCAATTCATGCTTGGCGCAGTTATCAATCAGAATGTGTATATTTGGCAAGGGAAAATTGTCGTTCGGACTGGCCCGGTTGAGATCCCGGTAGTCTATGTAGACTCTGACCTTCCCGTCCTTCTTTGGCACAGGTAAAATGTTGGCTAACCATGTCAGGTACTCCATTACCCGGAGAACTTTGGCGTTGATCTTCTTGGTAACTTCTTCTTTGATTTTCAAACTCATGTCGGGTTGAACTTTCTGAGCTTTTGTTTTACTGGTGGACACATTGGATTGGTTGGAAGTTTGTGAGACACAATAGACGTATTTAGACCAGTCATGTCATCATACGACCATGCAAATACGTGATCATACTCTCTTAGAAACTCTGTGTATTCTTTCTTTTCTGATGGTGACAAATAAATGTTGATGTGAGTCTCCTTGACATTTTCTGAATCCCCCAAGTTGATAACTTCGGTCTCATCCAGGTTAGACTTAGTTCTGTTCTCAAAGTTCTCAATTTCTTTGACAATCTCGTCAGGTATGTCGTCTTCATTTGAATCAATGTCCGTCTGATGTATTGTCTCGTTGCATGTCACAGTCATCGGTTCATCAAGACAAGTAATACTAATGTTGTATAAATAAAGTAATGAGAGAAAACAATAGCAATAAATATCAGATTCGTAAGAGAAATTTAGAAGATGCTTTGATAGATTGAATAACTGTTTTGAACATTGAAGATCTTTATTGCTGAAATTGAAATATGCAGGAAAAGGAAAATCATTTAGTAAATAAAACAGTAAATAATGCTTGTTTTAGCCTTGCTACCCCGAGGCTCGTCGGGCTTTGGTTGTCTTGATAGACCAGTTCTTGAGATATGTCCCCTTGATTATAGTCTGTATGGAAGGACCTTCCTCCCCCTCCCCCTCGAGAACAACACAACAATCCATATCTTCATCCTCTAGGAACAAACTCCTCATTGCTGCAAGTGCTTCTTCCTCGTCTGAACCGTAAATAGTGTCGGCCTGCTTGAAAGTCTGCTCAAGATGAGGTATCGGCTGCTCCAAAGGGTAATAGGGACCGCACCAAGGTGGCGACCAACCGTTGAATTCCTGCCAAGTGTACTCATACCCCAGACCGAAAGTGGTGCCATGTTCCTTGAGCTTTATGGGCTTCGTGATCCTTTGGAGGTTCTTACTGATCCCTTTGCGTGGCTCATATCCTCTCCAGTTCAGGATGCTCTCAATCTTGTTATTCCACCACTTGTCCTTGTTTATAACATTGACCCATTCAATGTGGTGGTAAGTTCCTCCGCCTATCTTCCTTTTTCCGTCAATCACCGGAATAGTTTGACGACTATAAATGGGGTTGCTACCGTCACCATGAATAATCACCTCTTGATGGTTCCACTCGAATTTTACCGCCTGATGTAGCGTTGATGCTACGGCCCCAACAGCATGAATGCATGGTCGTCCCAACAACAGGTTGTAGGATGCTGGCACATCTATTACATGGAAATCTACTTCGAACCAAGTCGGTCACATCTGTAGACATAGACTGATCTCCCCCATGGTGGACCTCTGAGAACTGTCAAAGGCTTTCACATTGATCACCCCATCCCTTATTTCATGTAGCCCTTTAATCACTTTCTTGAGTGTTATCAACGGACATATGTTTAGACTGGAACCTCCATCGATCAAGATTCTTGTGATGAAATGATCTTCGCATTGCACTGTGATGTGCAGTGCTTTGTTGTTCCCCAATCCTTCAGGTGGTAGCTCGTCCTCATGAAAAGTGATTTTATGACTCTCCAGAACCTGGCCTACCATATTGTCCATTTCCCTACTAGTGATGTTGCTTGGCACATATGCTTCACTCAACACTTTCAAAAAAGCATTTCTGTGTGTTTTGGAATTCTGCAGCAGAGAGAGGATGGATATCTGTGTCGGGGTCTTGTTCAGCTGGTCGATGACTGAATACTCCTTAGCCTTTACCTTTCTCCAAAGGTCATCGGGACCTGTTTCAATAAGGGGAGGCCGGTTGGCAACCTGCTTGCTTGATTCGGCCAGATGCTCAGGGGTGTAGATCCTACTAGTTCTCGTCATACCCTGTGCTGCGACAGCTTCCTCAGACCTGACCTTGCCTTTCCTTCTCACCTTTGTTGTGTAGTCCCAAGGGATAGCATTTGAATAGAAGGTTGGCATGGTTGACATTGCCACCGGAGTTGGTGCATCCATCTTTACTTCAAACGGAATGTGTGTTCGGGTGGCAAGACTGTGACCTCGAATGATGCTGGTGCATTTTCTGGAGATACAAACTTAACTTCAATTGGCACTGGTGACTTTGCAGGTGGCACTGCTTCAAACTCAAATGGTATAGACATATTCACCTCAGTGGCCTCAGATGGCTGAATCTGGACTATGATTGGTTTGAGAGTGACTATGGGTTTCTTTGGGTCATCGCCTTCTGTGATCAACCAGATTGACCCCTCGGGATCCCAATCATCTTCTATTTCCATCATATGGATACCTCTACCCTTATGGTCTGGTAGAGGATTGTCATGGACGTTTGGAGCGGGGTCCTTTTCCACAATAATCTTGTTGTCAAAGTATTTTGTCATTCAGAGAGCGGCATTCTTCGATTGTGTGCCCTTTCATGCCAGAATGGTATGCACAGGATTTGTTTGGGTTAACCCATTGAGAAGGGTTCTCAGGGGTGGCAGCAAGGATAGGTGTGACATAACCAGCAGCTTTGAGCTTCTCATACAGTTGGTCAATGGGCTCGTCTATGGCGGTGTATTGCTTTGGAGGGCGGCGATCAAAATTAGGACGAGGTCTAGGGAAGTTTTGGCGTGCAGGGGGTGATTGGTAATGGGATGGCTGTAATTATAAGTGTGTTATACAGGAGCGGGTTGTGGATATCTGGGCAAAGTAGGTTGATATGTGGGTGTTGGAGCTTGGTAGGAAGGTGGTGGAGTTTGGTAATTTGGTCAGGGTGCTTGGTAATTCGGGGTTGGATGATATGTGAGTGGAGGTGTCGGATAGGTTTGGTATTTGAGTGGGGACTTGGTTCTTTGTGCAGCCATTACGGCTCCCACGTCTCTCTTCTTAGACACATCACCGGACTGTAGAGCCTTGTTAGTGGCTTGCAAGGATTCAAAATTTGTAACCATACCTCTTTTAATAACTTCTTCAATCCGCTCACCCAATTTGATGATGTCAGAGAACTTGTGGCCTTCAACCATCATTATACATTCATAATAATGTGGGTCCTGATCCCGGACAAAGAACTTGTTCATCTGTTCTTCCTCTAGAGAAGATCTGACTTTAGCGGCTTTGGACCTCCAGCGAGTAGCATACTCGTGAAAGGTTTCTGTGGGTTTCTTTTTCAAATTTTGAATGTAGAACACATCCGGTGCGTTCTCTGTGTTGAATCTAAACTTGTCCATAGAATCAGATGCCATGCTTACCCAGTTTGACCATTTCTTGGGGTCTTGGCTGATGTACCAAGACAGTGTATCTCCCTTCAAACGCCTCATGAATAGCTTCATGCGGATTCTTTCATCCTTTCCCACGCCAACCAATTTGTCGCAATAGGTCCTCAGATGGACTCTCGGATCACCGGTACCGTCACATTTCGAACTTTGGAGGTTTGTACTCCTCAGGCAGTTCGACATCAGGTTGGATACAAAGGTCTTCATAATTCAACCCTTCAATCCCCTTGGTTCCTTCAACACCCTGGACTCGGCTGGTCAGTTTCCTAAGCTCCTCGGTCAGGTTCCTGATAAGTAAATCCTTTTCGTCAGACTCGGATGCCTGTGGGATAGGCGGAGCGGAGTGGGTCATGGTTTCCACATAGATGGGATTGTTATAGGTGTGGAAATGGTCTTTTGTGGGGTTTGGAGGTTCTGGGATGAGTAGTGGAGTGTTATTTGAGGTGTGGCAGGCATTGCACTGTGTCAGAAGAGTTTGGTTCTTTGGGGGAGTGGCGTGATGGTGAGGTGCAGGATGATTTTGTTGTCTTGGGATATTTTGTGGAGGTGCAGGGTTTTGAGCATTTGGAAGGTTGACGTCGGGGATGTTGAGGAAAAATGACAAATTGGCAAGATTCCGGACTTGATCGAGTTCTTCCTGAAACTTCAACAATTTTTTTTCAAGTAGTGACATGCTCTCATGCAAGACCTGAATACCTCGGCCATCAGTGGCCTCTACCCGTTCAATCACATTCTCCTTTCTGGTGCCGCTAGACTCTTCCATCTTAATTTTGGCTTTGTCTTTTCCCTTAGGAGGACTAGGGGGAGGAGTAGGTGGAGGGCCCTTAGATCTGGTGCGATACGCTGATGATTCCAGAATGCACGAACTAACCTTTAGGGTGGGGAGTAAGAAAAAATAAAAACAAAAGGTAACCAAGTCAGTGAGGATCATGAAAAGAATATTGCAGTATTTAAACACATAATGCGGGAATGTAAAGCGCGTCCTAAGTTGGGAACCTCTTTGTGCCCGAGGTAGGCCTAGCGAGAAATTGATTTGGAGAACTTAAAATGCTAAATGCCTCATTTTATTGATAAGAAAAATAGACAAATCCCAAAACAATAGACGAAAAAATAAAAGTCACTCATGGCCGTTGGCCTTATTACATTGATAGAAAAATAAAGACATTCCTATCTACTTGGTCCCAGAAAGACCTTCCCCAGACTTGGCATTCTTGCTTTCCTTGTAATGTTTTCCCATCTCGCGAAGTCCCAGCTGCAGGTAGGTTCTGGCTAGGTATCCCCTTGCGGCTCCCTCAGCCTTTTGACAATCTTCGATTCCTTTGATGAACTTTTCTTCCAGCTCAATTATACCTCGTTCCAAGTACCCCAGCCTCTTGTTGGCACTGATAGCCATGTCTTTCCATTCCTCGATCAATTTTTTTGTTGGACTCATGTATCTTGTAGTGGTCATCCTCACTTTCCCGGATCCTTTTGCGCAGTTGGTTATATTTGACTTGTGCCTCGGCCCTTTCATCTATAACCCTGTGACCTCGGACGTACCCCGGCTTGCTCTGACCACCCAGATCCTCTTCTAACCAACCAAGATAGAAAGGGGTACAACCGGCGTGATACCTGTCAGGCTCGATGGTGTCTTTCTCAAGTATAACCTTGCAGTGCCACAAGTGCTGAGCTTGGCACTTGTGAGGACTATCATTATTTTGAAAGTCAGCTCGAAGATGGCTCATCCTCTTGACCCTAGGGATGACTTGCTTCTTTCTTGCTTGCCTCATAACTCGAAGAGGGACGTAAGGGTATGTCCCTCTTAGACCAATCAGTATCACAAATGATGCGTCTCGGGATCGAATGATGAACTCATCCATTGGAAACCATTCAAACATCCATTGAACTTGTTCTTCAGTCAAGTTATCGAAAAGCTCAACACATCCCTCGGAATTTTCAGGCTGAGCGAACATGTCAGGGATATAATTCATTCGCTTTGGGTGATGGAAAGTGATGTGGACATCCCACATTTTGCAGTGAATGTCCTGTCGATATTCGCCTTTTTGGAGATGTTCCATGAGCCAGAGTTGAGTAATAAATTGAAACCATTGAAATGATTTGCTCCTTGTTGACACCTTTCTAAGGCCCGATATATGTCTGCAACGATCATGAGGAAAATGCTGAAATATTGCCCATTTACCCCTTCCATTATGGTCTTAATTACCATGGCTAGCCTGGTATGGATCCTTTCCTTGTTCATCAGGAACATGATAAAACCCAATAAGCAAACCATAAACACGAACACTCAGTGATGGACGTGTCCGAGAGAGGTGATAGAAAATTCGTCATGGTAGGTACGGTATGATTTGCTGTAGCCATACCTTTCGTACAAGTAGTCAAAAGGAATGTACGAATCCTCCAAACATAATAATTTTGTGTCCTTCTTCAGACCCATCATTTTGAGGAAAATTTTGCATATGTGGTTGTCAAGCATCAAAAACCTCGGAGTTTCCTATACTAGGTTAGCCATACCTCCTATCTCTTCTATCAAAGGCGCCATTTCGATGTTCCCAAAATGGAACACGAACCTTTCACGATCCCAGAACAGGGTAGCAGCCTTTATTATCATTTTGTTGGGCTGGATTTCCAGGAGAGACGGTAGATTACCCAAGTGTTTCCTGACGATAGCTTTGTCGCTAGAGTGCAGATCCTCCCACCAACTCAACAGTTTTGGGTGGATGTTGGAGACCATGCCGAATCTGGGGAATTTGTACCTCACTTTTTTCTGCAAAGCAAATAAACTTAGGCACTTACCCCCACCGGAATCGATTATTTATCATCAATAATTAGTAGGAAGCCTTTAGTTCTCAAAATAAATGCACAGAACGTGGGGGCGTCCGTTTGGGTTTAGGGAAACCCGGTGGACTTTTGGATAAGGCTATCTTAAAAACTATCGTGTGGACGACACTTTAGTTTGACTAGGTTTGACCATGATTCATACAATAGTGCAACAGAGTAAGGTTTCTATGGGGTTTTAGACTGGTACCCTTGAGCGGACAACTCAAGGGGGAAAGGCACGGAACCGTAAACTGCACCGCTGATCGACTAGTTTTACTGCAAATAAGCCTTTTCGAATTTTGGGTGATAATATAGGAAGGGCGCAACCACTCATCAAGCGTTGCTATAGTATTTTGTTGGGCACGAGTGGAGTATGAATGTTGAGCATGATTTATGCAATAAGTATTAAAACAAGTTGTCACGTATTTGCATCTTAAAGAAAGCGGTAAAAATGGTAGTAATGATTAAAGCAGTTACAAAAAGGAAACAAAGAGACATGTCAGTTACGTTTTTGAAGAAAAGTAAATACCCGAAGTAAACAATTAATTGCATGTAAAGGGAATAGGAAAGGGTGCAAGTATTTAAAATAAAGGCACAAATTCACGAAACAATTTGAAATGGTAAAATCCCAGATATTCCCAGTAGAGTCGCCATGTTGTCGCGCCCCATTTTTTCCTCCTCGCGGAATATCGGGTTTATGACATTGGTTGGGACAACTCTTTCCTTTTGGGAAAGGGGTTTGCATATTTTGAAGAGTCACCACCTAACGATTTTAACGGTGTGTTAGGGCACCTAAGGGATTCAGTTACAACTACGTTGCTAACCAGAGATTTGGGTAAGGGCTTGAAATTATCCTGAGGGGAAGGTGTTAGGAACCCCTCAGGATCCACAAGTGTGGTTCCCGACAAATGGTTTCGTGAATTTGTACAAATTAGCAAATAACAAGTAAAGGCTCAAATAAGAGGGGATTTAAGTCTTAAGCATGTAGATGTTTAGAAAACAGTAAAGAAGATTACGAGCTAGCATATAATGGTGTCCTAGGTTTATAATAATATGGATCACATCAATGCAATACCCGGAAATCACCCCTCGAAGAGGGGCTACACGTGGTATTAGCGCATCGGTCATCATATCCATATTCTACCCTTCCCACCCCGTGAAGGTAATTAAAGCATGTGTTGGTCACGGACTCTATTGTGTGCTATTACCCATCCCATCCTATCAGTCCTGGAGGAAGCTAGGACCACTATCCTAAAAGGAAGTACTAGGTTGACCCCTAGGTTTAAACGACAAGATTCAAAGCGACAAACAACGACAATTAGGGATTCAGATAAGGGGAAAACAAATAAGAGCAGATACAAGGCCCAAGTATTCCTCCATAGATTATGCACATGATTAGCACGACTTAAACACAAGTAAGGCCTTATTAACTCCAGAACCTAAGGCATGATATCTAGCTGAGAATGCAATAGTGAGGCAGCTTTATTACTGATTTCAGAGGACGAATTTTATCAGCTTCTTACTAATTATAACCATTAATAGTCAAGCAACAAGTAAGGAGTATGTTTCCAGTTTTAATAGATTTAACACCTAAGCATTGCCTAAGCGTATGACAATATTCAGTAATTACCCGATTATTAAGGAAACTGTTATAAGTTAGTTTGCTAAACGTGATGTACTTAGGTGTTGCAAAAATGACAGAACTATTACCAGTTGTTTGAAAACATGGTGAAACTATTTTTTAGGGACTTTTTCATGCAATCAGTAGTTAAACTAGGTGTTGAATGAGGTCCTAATACATGATATCTAATATGCACACACAGGGATACATAATGGGTGGTATGCAGAATTCCTAGGCAGGATTTCTAAATGCATAAAACCACAGTATTTGAGCATAGTATGCAGCAAGTATGAGGATGACTTGTTTATTAGCGCATTATTATCCTAAGCATGATTCCTAGGTGTACCAAAATATTACAGCGATATTAGAACTGGTTTACATAAATAACATGTTTATATTAACGTTTTAATCCTAGAGCGTGATTTCTATATGATAAACGATAATACCATAATAGGATGCTGAAACAGTAAACATGGACCTAAGGAACAGGATATCTAATGCATGATATGCTTGCATACAATTATCCCTAAGCATGAATTTCTAGTGCACACGTAAGAAATGTAAACCTAGAATCATGGTATATACCCTTTAACATGGATAACCTATATAACTAACCCCCCCTCCCCCCCTTCACTATCCATTCCCAAATAATTGTTTACAAATTATTATAGGCTGGGAATTGTGAATTACACAACCAAAGTAAAAATAAGAAGTTACTTCTATAGGGAGCCTTCAATTAGGCCAGATATTCCAAACCTCAATGTCTTTGGTGTTTCATAGCCTTTCATAGTCCGGGTGTGTCAAAGTTCCCTAGTCTGGGTGTGTCACACCCAGTCATAGCCAAAATAAAGTAAGTGCAGTGTGGAATGGCCAGCCTCTGTGTGTCAAATTTCAGAGGGAACTCAAGGGTCCCAAGGCAATGCTCACACATAAGGGGCAGAACCTAGACTTCTAAGAGTATATGTGAGAGTGCTTTTTATTTTTAAAAAGGGTATAAGTAAGAAAACAACCTTGAGAAAAGGTAAGTAAGAAAATAGTTTTGAAGAGGGTTATAGAAGTTTAACATCACACAAAGGACCAGGGATAGTCCAACAATCACAAACAGGGGTAATGGGGTTTGAGGGACAAATACAGAGCATGTGAGGGAAGACATGTAGTAGGCAGACACATATATAGGCATATAATCAGAAACTCCTAAGGGTCCAGAGGATTAGGGGTACAGTAAAGTACTAGGTTAGATTAACACCTAACGCAACTAAGTCCATGAGTAAACTAATGTACCAGTCATAGGCATGGAGATTCACGTAAGAAACATGCTGGTCATAAACAAATAAAGCCTAACTTAACATGCAGAGGGGAGTTCAGGATCCTAGATACATGCTGAATAATAAGTAAACGCAAATTAGAAGCATGCTGAATTAAAACAGTAGTAGAAACATGTTGGTTTGTGGACTGAAATTGAAATTAGAGCATACCAGTGAAGTGAAGAAAGAAGTAACACAAACAGGAAGTGGGAGATGCACAATAGTTAACCTTGGCTTGTAGCCGGCTAACTTAGAATAGTAATAGCTACCACAGAAGTGATAGTAGAGAGTTTTTTAATTGTTAAAGAGAGATTTTGAACAGATCAGTTTGTCTATCTTTCTTTCCTAAAGAGAGCATATATATAATAGTTTAAGGCTAGGTAAATAAGTAGGAATCATGTTAGCATAACAATTGAAGACTTCAGAATCAATCAATCAGGAAATTAAGGCAAGTGCTCCCTTAAGTTAAGGGAATTAATTCAAATGGTAAGGATCAGGTAGCAAATAAGGCAAGAAGGACTAGTTCATGATTAATAAGGAAGGAATCAATTTTGTTCAGTAAATATAAGAACTCAGAATCAGTAAAATAAGAATTATCCCAAGACTTCCCTTAATTAAGGGAGTCATTTCAAACGGTAAAGAAGAGGTGGTAAATAAGGAAACAATTCACATAGCAGGGTATAAGGTAATAATTCAAACATTGCAAGTACAACATAAGTAATTAGGGCTAGGTACCTAGGGTCTAATTAAGGAAATAATAGTAACAATCAATTAATAGCGCAGTCAACCACAAAATAAGGTGACAGAATGATTTAAAGTTGTAAAAAAATAAGGAAAGTAGTCGGAAATCAGTAAAGAGTATCCACACAAGAAATCAGGGATTCAAAATTGGTACTAATTAAGGGAAGGCCTCATGTATCTAAGGAAACATTCAGAATCAACAGAGGATATCGTATGAAAAATCAGTATAGTACTACTCACAATTATTCAGGGATTCAAGACAGTAATGATTCAAGCAGGGTGAACACACAAGAAGCAGCAGAATCAAAGACCCAATAGCATAGTGAAGCAATAATCACAAAGAAACATGGATTACTCATGGGAAACATACACACATACAAATCGAAAGAAAACGACATGTTCAGAATTTAGAACACAGTGTTAAAACTAAAGTTTTAACATAATAAATCATGATTAAAAGTGATAAAACGTTTAAGCATATGATAAAAATCACTTTAACTTTGAGAAATCGTTTGACGAAAAGGTTTCAGAAACCCTAAGTGAAAAACTTGTTTAAAAAATAGAAAACCTTTAAAAAAATGTAATAATACTCGTAATAAACCCGGATCTAGTATAGATCTAAGAGAATAGGAAGTTTCAGATGTTAGAGTTTTAAAGGAAACCTCTAAGAGGACGAAAAAGAATCTCAAACAGCAAAGGCTTGATCCACAAAGGTCATAGCCTTTCTCAGAATCAAGCTTTTGGAGGCTTGAAGTGAACAGGGACACCAGGGGTGTAAGCAGACGGGTTCTCTCCCTTTGAGGGTCTTAGGGAGGACATCACCGGCATAGGAGAGCCATGAGAGGCAAGAGCACGAAGGCTTCAAGGTCTCCGGCAAAGGGGTGGCCGGAGAAGATGAAGGAGTTCATCGGAACTGAAGAGACGGAAGCCTCCAGAATAGACTAGAGAGAGAGAGAGATGAGAGTAGAGAGATGAGGGGTCGTGAGAGAATGAGGGTCGGAGGGGGGGTAGTTGGGGTTTAATTATGGTAACAAATATTTGGGACGTTGATCTTAATTTGATCAACGACTCAGATTGGTTTGAAATTGGGCCGGGTAAGGATTTGGGTTTTGGGCTGGGTAGATTGGGTTAAATAAATCAAGTGGGTTGGGTTTAGATTTAGGCTATAATTTAAATAAATGTGACTAATTGTTAAATACCCATTAAAATTAGCGAATAATTACAAAAAAAAACCGAAATTTGAGGTTAAATAAGTACAATTAAGTTAATTAGATAATATAAAAAATATAAAACGACTAATCAGTGATTAAAATGGTATAAAATATACGATTAGACTATAATTGTAAAATTGTTATAAATATAATTAAATAATGCCAAAATTGGCTAATTTATGCAAGAATTAAATCCTGACAGGACTAGAACGGTACATTGAGCTAAGAAATAATTTGAAATTACTTGTAATGCAATTTATGAATAGTTATTGAATATAAAACACTAAATAAATAGGAAAATAAATTAGTAAAATTATGAAAAGATGCCAATTATTATGAAAAGTGATTTTGAGGTATATATGCAAATTTAAAAGAATAGTTTGAGGAAAAATTGGGTATCAACAGGGTTCGCGTAGAAAAAAACCTCCCCAGTCCCTGATTCCCTTTCGCGATTGCAAGAAAGTCTTCCGATCGCGAAGAACAACACACCAAATGACAGCTGAAGCTCAAAAACCAAATTTTTCTAAGTTCAAACGGTTAGTAGGCTATCTGAATCTCGCCCGAGCCCTCGGGGCTCCAAACCATATATACACACAAGTCCAAAAACCCCAAACAAACTCGCTCGCGCGATCAAAACACCACAATAACACCTAGAACTACGAACCGAATACAGAACCAAATGAAATTTTCAAGAAAACTTTATAAATTCCATTTTAACAACCGGACATCTGAATCACATCAAACCAACTTTGTTTCTCACCAAATTTGACAGACAAGCCATATATATAGTTTAAAGCAATGATTTAAGGTTTAAAGCTCTAGATGACCTACTGGGCCATCACATTCCCCACCTCTAAAATAATCGTTTGTCTTCGAATGGACATAGAAAAGTGCCCGAGCTGGTGAAAAGGTGTGATATCTACTCCGCATATCTAACTCGGACTCCCAAGTAGCTGCCTCGACTGGATGACCTCTCCACTGCATTCGAGCCGAAGGATAACTCTTAGACCTCAACTGTCGAACCTGTCAGGCTAGAATAGCCACCGGCTCCTCCTCGTAAGTCAAATCCTTGTCCAATTGGATTGTGCTGAAATCTAACACATAAGACGGATCACCATGGTACTTCCGGATCTTGGACACATGGAACACCAGATGAAATGCTGATAAACTAGGTGGAAATGAGAGCATGTAAGCCACCTCACCCACTCTCTCCAGAATCTCAAAAGGTCAGATGTACCTAGGGCTTAACTTGCCCTTCTTTTCGAACTTCATCACACCCTTCATGGGTGACACCCGAAGCAATAATCTCTCTCCAACCATGAATGCAACATCACAAACTCGGCGATTGACATAACTCTTCTGCCTGGACTGAGATATGCGAAGTCGATCCTGAATAATCTGAACCTTATCCAAGGCATCCTGTACCAAATCTGTACCTAGCAACCGACCCTCCCACGACTTGAACCATCCAACTGATGATCGGCACTGCCTCCCGTAAAATGCCTCATAGGGAGCCATCTGAATGCTCGACTGGTAGTTTTTCTTGTAGGCAAACTCTGTAAGTGGCAAAAATTGATCCCACGAACCCCCAAAATCTATAACACAAGCGCGGAGCATATCCTCCATTATCTGAATAGTACGCTCGGACTGTCCATTCTTCTGAGGATAAAATCTTATGCTCAACTCAACTTGCGTGCCCAACTCACGCTATACTTCGCTCCAAAAGTGCAAAGTGAACTGTGTACCTCGATCAAATATGATAGACACGGTCGCACTGTGAAGACGAACGATCTCGCGGATGTAGATCTCAACTAACCGCTTTAAAGAATAGGTAACTGCCACAGGAATGAACTGCGCTAACTTGGTCAGCCTGTCCATAATAACCCATACCGCATCAAACTTCCTTTGAGTCTATGGGAGTCCCATAACAAAATCCATAGTGATACGCTCCAACTTCCACTCAGGAATCTCTAACCTCTAAAGCAAACCACCAGGTCTCTAATGTTCACACTTTACTTGCTATCAATTTAGACACTAAGCTACATAAGCAACTATGTCCTTCTTCATCCTTCTCCACTAAATTGCCTCCACCCATTTCGACACATAGTCAACTGCCAGCAAAATGTATTTCTTTCCTCTGG
>ML387254.1:76152-86256 GCA_005239525.1 Nicotiana knightiana | reverse complement strand
AGGTAAATGATTCTGCGTGATATTCTGGGTGTCACTGTCTGTGATCACAATCAGATTTTCTTGGATCATCCTTTCTATTTCTCTTTTCAAATCCCCACATTTTCCAACATCGTGTCCCTGGGCATTGGAATGGTATTCACACCTTTTAGAAGGGTCAAAGTTTCTTGAACGTGGATCCACATGATTTGGAGGAATGGGTCTAATCATGTCATAATGCTTTAATTTCTCAAACAAGCTTACATAGGACTCCCCTATTGGTGTAAAATTGTCTTTCAACCTTTGCTCTCCTCTATATCCCTTTCTTGGATGCTGGTTATAGGGCACTTGGAAATTCTGTGGAGGCTGGTGGAGATTTTGCGATGCTCGCCTTCTGGGGTGTCTTGGTGGCTGGACAACATACTCAGGTGGAGCAAGAGAGTATTGGGGGTTCTGAGGTGGATAGTAGTGCTCAGGGGAATCATCAGAAAATAGACGAGGATGGTCATACCTTTGAGATGTTTTCCTAGGACCTCTTCTCGACCCTGATGTCATCATGATTTCTTCATCCTTCTCATTCATGTCACTCAAATTACCAGATTCAATTCGGACAGCCTGAGTTGCGGCTTTGAGAACTGCTTGGCTTATAATTTTGCCTGTCTTAAGACCGTTCTCAACCATTTCTCCCATTTTGATTGCTTCCGAGAAGGATTTGCCAACTGCGGACATCATGTTTTGAAAATAATATGGCTCTTGAGCCTGAAGGAAGACAGTGATTAGCTCGTGGTCATCCATGGGTGGCTTAACTCTAGCCGCTTGCTCTCTCCATTTAATGGCATATTCCCTGAAACATTCAGTTGGTTTCTTCTTCAGGTTTGAAAGGGAATTGCGGTCCGAGGCAATGTCAATGTTGTATTGGAACTGTCTGACAAAGGCCTGAGCCATGTCGTCCCAGACATACCAGCGATATGTGTCTTGATCAGTAAACCATTCAGAGGCTACCCCCGTAAGGCTTTCCCCAAAATAAGCCATTAGAAATTTTTCATTTCTTCCTGCACCTCTTAATTGATTGCAATACCTTTTCAGGTGGGCTATGGGATCTCCATGTCCATCGTACTTTTCAAATTTAGGGATCTTGAAACCAGGTGGCAAGCGGACATTAGGGAACATACATAGATCCTCGAAGGCAATACTCTTTTGACCTGCCAACCCTTGCATGTTTTTCAACTGTTGTTCTAAGCTATTCACCCTTTTGATCATTTCTTCCTGTGCCATATTTTGGACAGGCTTCTCAATATTTGCAGGAAGATCAAATAGGTATGAGTGGTACTCAGGAGAGTGGTATTGTTCTTTATGGGTAGAAAATTGTGACTCATGAGGTTTCCTCTGCACCACCGTCGGCTGTGGGGCAGTGAAGACAGGCATAACAACAGTGGTTGTCTGATTGGTTGCCAATGGCAAACTTTGAGAGCATGCAACTGGAGCTCTACAGCTAGGATAAAGACTGGACCCAGGTGGATAGGATTGATCAGACAATGATACCGGAATGGTAGTTGTCGAGATGGGTGTGAATTCTGGGAAACCCTGAACAGAGAAGGGCAGTCCTTGGTCATTGGCCTATGCTTGACATATTTCAGTCATTTTCTGTTTCAGTACTCTATTTTCCTCAACCACAGTAGACTCTTGTTGAACCTTCTGACCCTGAGTCTCACGACTGCTAGTAACAGCTTCAATGTCGCTTGTCACTTTTTCCTTGAATTTTGTGTTGACAGCTTACCACAAACCAACCACCTCAAGTTATCTTCACAATTCAAATCAAAGGACACGTTAGAATGGACTCAGTCGGTCCTTATTATCATTCTTTTTTTTCTTTTCACTTTTTTTCTTCTTTTTTTTTCAAAATCATTCGATTGAACCTGATGTGGGTTGCCTACGTATCATGACGCCGCATGAATCAGATCTTGCGTAGTTCGGGAAGATCAGGAATAAATGAAATAAATTAACTCTTTTTTTTAATTTGAATTTTGTTTTGGTTTTTAATTTTTGAAAGAAAGACTTATAAAGAAGAGAGAAAATATTTTTTTGATTTCAATTTTCTTTTTTATTTTCTTTAAATTCTTTTTTTCGGTGAATTTCGAAAGAAAATCTTCTAAAGAAGAAAGAAAAATATTATTGGATTTTTTTATTTTTATTTTGAATTTATGAAAGAAATACTTCTAAAGAAAAAGAAAATGTTTTTGAAGCTTGAATTTTCTTTTCGATTTTCGAAAGAAGAATGAAAATATTTTTGGATTTTTTATTTTATCTTTTTTTTTATTTTGTTTTTTTTTAAAAGAAAGACTTCTAAAGAAGAAAGAAATATTTTTTTTTGGATTTTTGATTTTATTTGTCTCTTTTTTTTAAATGAAAGACTCCTACAAATAAAATATTTTTTGGTATAAAAAATTTCTTTGTTTTTATTTTTCGGGATTTTCTAAAACAAAGACTCCTAAAAAGGAATTAAAGAAAAATATTTTTGAATTTTTTTTTAAAAAGGGGATCAAAGAAAGACTTTTCTAAAGAAGAAAGGAAAGGAAAATATTTTTGGATTTTTTTTTTTAAAAAAAAAATGAGGAAAATAAAAGGGTAGAAAAAATATTTTTTGGGGATTGGGGCCAGAACCGATTAGGTTTGCCTACGTATCTCACATCCGGTGAGAATCAGACCCGCGTAGTTCTGCAAGTTTTGACGGAACCAGAAAAATATTACTTTTGAAAACATTCACTTATTTTCTTTCTTTTTATTTTTCGGGAGAGTTTCAGCATTTTTCAAATACCTACCTCTCACTCTTGATTTTCTTTCATTTTCCCTTTTTTTTTATTTTCTTTCCCATTCTAGAAGTCAGTCAACATGCAAGCCGAAATAAATAGATACGCAAGCAGCACGTAAGATGCATCAGGATGGTCTTTTAAATTGGGTACACCTCTCCTAGACGGACCCAACCCCTGTGTTGAGTCCCCAAAGTCAAATGCACATGATGCTAATGAGCGTTCCTACTAGGGATCCGGCATGAGGTTATGTTATTCTAAGTTTAAATCCTGGGGTTTATTGTTCTAGACCTGGCTTACTCGAGCGGACAGCTCGAGCCGAGGTCGGGGCAGCGTACCGGGAATACAGAAGCTTCACCGGCTTTGCAACTTGTCCGTACCTCGTTCTAAAATTTGGATATGACTCTAAGAGAAAATAAGTCACACGAAGTGCACACTTCCCAGATGATTTAGAATACTCAGAGAGAAGAGGGTTTCGGCACAGTTTATATGTAGTTCAAACAATATCAAAGTGGTAAAAAGCAGCATTTAGCACGTTAGGTTCATACATGTAAAATCACATAATAAAGCCAAATATAACAATTATTCTAAGCTCGAATTCTTGAAGCCTGAACCAGAGATTCTGGGTTCCATCTCCAGCAGAGTCGCCAGAGCTGTCACACCTCCTTTTTCCACTACCCCGTATTAATGAAGGGTAATAAGGGAGTTTTTCCACTTTAAGTGACATTATTCGGGTTTGGAATTTATTTGTTAATTTCAGAGTCGCCACACGGATTTTTGACGATGTTCCGGGACACCGTTTATTTATTCAAATCCCAAACCGAGGAAATTTTGACTCTGTTTAAAATGTCTACGAACCAGAAATCCGAGTAAGGAATTCTGTTACCCCGGGAGAAGGTGCTAGGCATTCCCGAGTTCTGTGATTCTAGCACGGTCGCTTAACTATTAATATTTGGCCTAAACTATCTAATTATTTACATATTTTTACACCTATTGTGCTTTTTAGCCCTTTTCCCTTTTTAGTCGCTTTTAATATTTATGAATTTATCTTGGAACAAGTCACGATGGCGTGCACTTGTTTGTTTTTGGACGCATTATAAATGCGCCACATGAAATGCACCCGCAATTACAACGTGTGATTTTTATTATTGTTTTGAGTTAGAGTCGGGGACATGAGTTGTCGCACCCGAGTGTAGGTTATATATGATCATGACCATGCCACGGGAACCATACACATAGCCACGATGATTTATTAATCCCGCCTAAAGCAAACTACAAGATTCATGAATTATTTATTTTTTTCTTAGTTAAGGATTATTATGAAGGCCACATCTTATAAATTAGTAATCATTTTAACTATTAAACAATTATGTAAAATGAACTGAAATCATAAGATTAATACACTCCCAGTTACGTAATTAAAAATGGCACTTATCAAATTACCTTCGTGACCAATCACTAGTAGAGTTAAACAGAATAAACCATTGTAAAAAACAAATCAGCAACTAAACTTCATATAAGCAACAATATATATTGACAGAGAAAGAAAAGCATCATGAATTGCATGAATGTTTAGATAAAAATATCTGTTAGTTCAAATTAAATGTCCAAATACCACTGTTACATTAATTTCATTCCTACAAGTTGGTAAACTAAATGAAGGAAAAATAGAGGTGATCAACTTATTAAATAACAACACAATTAAAAACGACGATGAATACAACGATAATTTTTGACAAATATTAAGATACTTACCAGGAGCTAAAAATAATTTGTCCTAAGAGGCAGAACAACAGCAGCAGAAACGAACCAAAATAAAGGTCTGAATTCAGCCACTGATTTTGCAACCAACAGCTTTAAGTGGAATTTTTCTTCAGAACTCTTATTAAAATGGAAGAGCCTTTTAATACAACACGAAAGAGCAAAAGTGAACAGCAATTCAAACCAAATTGGACTCAGCAAATCTCAACGGCAACCTCGACTGAAGACACGCAAACCCGACCTCCGACGACCTTGTTCGCAAATGATTTTCGTGTGGCTGGATGTTGGAGTTTCCAGCGTTGTTTGTGACTGTTATCATCTCATTATAGGAGTGGTTTGGGTGACGTTTTTGCCGCTATTTTGAGCTGTATTTTGGTCTCCTTTTTCAGCTCATTTTGGTCTGATTTCGCAGCTTGTTTGCTGCGGGTTTTTTTTTACTGTTTCGGGAAGCTTTAGCGGCAATCTTTCATGGCTGTGAAATAGTGAGAAACTACTATCTTTTTGAGGAAGAAGGAGCAGCGATGGAGTTATCAGAATCGTGAGAGTCGCTGGTTTTTGTTGGTGTTAAAGCTGGAGGCTGAAGGTAGGTGGGTGTGTTTGGAGAAGATGATGAAAGGGGGGGTCCTTTGGTTCTCCTTTTCCGGCAGTCAAAAGGGTGAGAGGGGAGGGGTCGGCGGCTCAACTTTGGAGAGAAGAAGAAGGGTCGCAGCTCTGTTGTCTTTTTTTCTTTTTAGGTTTTTGTGTGATTAAGGTGTAGTATTTTTGCTGATGGTTGTAAGGTATAAGAAGGAGTATTTTAGGTTAGTGGGTATTGGGTTAAGGGGAATGGGCTTGGGAATTGGGTTGGGTCCAGGTCTGGTTGGATTTTTGTTTTGAGCTAGGAAGACTAAAAAAAATGATATAATGTATTTATAAAAATGAAATAAAAACTTACTGTTAATTAATCAAAATATATTACTAAACTAAAACTAAATATTAAAAGTGAAACTATTTTCTTATAATTTTAGTTTTTTTTTTTTTTTTTTTTTTTTTTTTTTTTTTTTTTTTTGTGATAAAATAAAGTAAACTAAATATTTAAATGCTATACTGTGTAAAATCACAGGGAGGGTCAAAAACTACATGTTTACAATCAAGATCGCCTGAAATTTATCCAGACAATATAAAATGACCTATGGAACATTAGTCACCGACTCTCCATGACCGTTCGTCACTAGTTTAGCACTCAAGAGCCATAAAATAGAAACTCGGCCCGATTCCTATATTTTTGTGTTCTATAGCCCACACTTTCTGAGTGGGCACGGGCTCCAGATCCGGATCACCTGAAATTTTTCGGACAATAGAAAATTACCTAAGGAAAATTTGTCACCGACCCGCCATGATCGTTCGTCAATATTTTGGCACTATAGAGCCATAAAACGAAAACTCGACCCGATTCTCATATTTTTTTGTTTTGTAGACCACGCTTTCTAAGTGGGCACAGGTTCCGGATCCGGATCGCCTGAAGTATTTCCGGACAATAGAAAATGACCTAAAGAAATTGGTCACCGACCTCCATGACCGTTCATCAATATTTTGGCACTATAGAGCCATAAAACCAAAACTCGGCCCAATTCCCACATTTTCGTGTGCTATATAGCCTACACTTTCTGAGTGGGCACGGGCTCCCGGATCCGGACCACCTGAAATTTATCCAAAAAATAGAAAATGACCTAGGAATATGGGTCACCGAATCTCCATGACCGTTCATCAATATTTTGGCACTATAGAGCCATAAAACAAAAACTCAGCCCGATTCCAATATTTTCGTGTTCTATAGCCCACGCTTTCTGAATTGGCACGGGCTCCCGGATAGGGACTGCCTGAAATTTATCCGGACAATAAAAAATTACCTAAGGAACATTTGTCACCGACCCGCCAGGACCGTTCATCAATATTTTGGTACTATAGACCCATAAAACAAAAACTCGGTCTGATTCCAACATTATCGTGTGCTATAGCCCACGCTTTCTGAGTTGGCACGGGCTCCGGATCAAGATCACCAGAAATTTGTCCGAGCAATAGAAAATGACCTAAGGAACATTAGTCAACGGCCCGCCATGACCGTTCGTCAATATTTTGGCACTATAGAGCCATAAAACAAAAACTCGGCCCGATTCCCATATTTTTGTGTTCTATAGCCCACGCTTTCTGAGTGGGCACGGGCTCCCCGATCGGGACCGCCTGAAATTTATCCGGACAATAGAAAATGACCTAAGGAAAATTTGTCACCGACCCGCCATGACCGTTCATCAATATTTTGGCACGAAGAGCCATAAAATAAAAACTCAGTCCGGTTCCAATATTTTCGTGTGCTATAGCCCAATGCTTCCTGAAGTGGCACGGGCTCCCGGATTGGGACCGCCTGAAATTTATCCGGACAATAGAAAATGATCTAAGGAACATTGGTCACCGACCCGCCATGACCGTTTGTCAATCTTTTGGCACTATAGAGCCATAAAACAAAAACTCAGCCCAATTCCAATATTTTTGTGTGCTATAGCCCATGCTTTCTGAAGTGGCACGGGCTCCCGATTGAACCGTGTATTTGGGTACGACACTTATATGTTATTTTCTTCCTTGTTGAGTTGTCCTTATTATGCCTAGTATTCTTTGTTGTGCTTATTCCTTGTGAACTAGCCTTGCTTTTCTTGTGATCAAAGGTTCTTGAATTGATGTATCTACCATATCTTGTATTATTGTCAATTGTTGTGTTGTACTTGTTGTGGTAATGCACGAGGCTTTTTCCGTGCTGTTGTGGTTATTGTTATGCACGAGGTTTCTGTCATGCGGTTGTTGATATAGAGGTTTCTGTCGTGCCGTGTTTTCTATTGATATTTCACATGCGAAGTGACAAGGTGGGATACGTATATGTGGGTTGCGCATGTGGCGTGACAAGGTGGGAACATGTTTATGCACGAGTGGCGAAACAAGGCGGGCATATACTTTACTATTGCCCACGTGGCGAGACAAGATGGGCTATGTCAAGGATTGTTTGTGATACTTGTGTTGGCCTGGGGGAATTCCTTGTTGTTGATATTATGTACTGGAACACTTACTGTGTAAGTTTATTCCCGTGTAAACTTGTGAGATGAAAATGTAGGCGTTGACCTTTTGCTTTCCTTATGTTTATTGGTTGTTGAAATCATGTTAGGACACCTGCACAAGCATACACATAGTTAAGTACTACTAATGGGTTTAGGACTCCTTGTTATTGTCAAGTATAGATACTCTTGTTGTGTTTACCGTATGGGTGGAAATGAACCAATTGGCACGTGAGTCATCCGTTCTGTTAGTAATCGAATGAGGGCGCAAGATGCCAAGTGTTAGGGTTCAAATGTTGGGACGCGTAAATGGTGATTTGTCTGAGGTTCGGAACCTCATGGAGATGACTACAAATTTGATGTAGAAGTGGTTGAAGTTGTTGAGTCATTACCTGTACGTGTTGTATATTTACATGCCGGATTTGTTTGTGTTCTATTCAGTCTTGTGTTACTTCATGGTTTTTCCGCTAATACTTATTGTTTTCCTTCTTTATCAAATTCACTGTCTTGTTAGCTATATTGTGTAGACTTTATGTGTATACAATTATTTCCCTGATTCCTATATTGATACTTGTTCAGTATTATTAGACCAGCGGGTGTCTTGACTAGTCCTCGTCAGTACTTCACCGAGGTTAGTCTTGATACTTACTGAGCACCGATGTGGTGTGCTCATACTACTCTTCTGCATATTTTTGTACAGATTCCAGGTTTTCGCATAGCCGGCCGATTGATTGTTACCAGCGCGGTTGCTGTTTTGGAGACTCAAGGTCAAACCGCTTCAGCGTTCGCGATTTCGGAGTCACCATCTTATATTTCTGTTTGCACTGTTGTACTTCTTTCTGGACACTGGTATTTTTAGGATTTTTAGTGTAATTTCTTTAAAGCTTATGACTTGTATTACCGGGTTTTGGGGAAAGTGCAATGTATAAAGAATTATTTATTTCAGTAAAATATTAGATTTTATTTATTATTGTTGTTATTCCATGAATATTAGGCTTACCTAGTCCATAAGACTAGGCGCCATCACGATACCCAACGGAGGGAAATTTGGGTCGTGACACATAACCACCGAACTGAGTCACCTCCCACAGTCCTAACCCGAGTCATAGCTCCCTCATACATATCCTTCATCGCCCTAATGTAAGTCAGCGGCACACCTTTCACCTCCAGACATCTCAAAAGAACGTCCCTAGGGACCTTGTCATACACCTTCTCTATGTCAATAAAACTATATGCAAATCCCCCTTACTATCTCTGTATTGTTCCACCAACCTCCTGATAAGGTGGATAGCTTCCGTAACAGAACGACCCGGCATGAACCCGAACTAGTTTTCCGATATAAACATCGCTCTCCTTATCCTTTCTTTCACCATATTCTCCCAAACTTTCATGGTATGACTTAGTAACTTGATACCCTAATGATAGTTGGAAAAGATACTTCAGACAAAAGAAAAGAGAAGAGTAGACAATGTAAGGTTGAACCGTTACTATTGTTAGATAAGTGATGGGAGAAATTGAAAAAAAAAAAAGGGAAAAGAGGAGGTGCAATTAGGAGAATTCTAGGCGCGACATTGGATTTTCAAATAGTATAGCATATAAATGAGAAATTTTGAAGGAAAACAAATGTGAATATTTCTCATGATTATAACCATGAGAAACATATTTGGGTAATAAATGAAGGTGAATCAAATTCCCTCAACTCTCACTAGATGGATTCGTTGCATTGAGTCTGAAGCATTGAAGTCTTCCTACTTCACTTCTAATTCACCAGTTCATTTTAATCTAATAAATAAGAATTATGTAACTGAAAAAAGAATTATTTAATTGAAGGATTTTTATTTCAAGGACAAAATAGTAACACAATTTTAAAAGGTATTACCGTAGACTAACATTGAAAATAGGAGCTTCCTACTTCTAGTATAACTAGTTTTAGTGTATGTGTGTTGCACGTGTGGTTAGCGTCAATCAGTAAAATATGTGTATATGAAGAACATATAAATCAAGCTATCAAATGCCAAATTTTAAAATGTCTAGATTAAGTTAATATATACGTAACTTTGTACAGAGAAAAGTATAGGGAAATGTCATTTATTTCAACGAATACCAGAAAGAAAATTAATTAATGGAAACTAACTTAGAATATATTTTGTCTTCTAATATTTTCATTCTTATTATTTTTAACATTTACATTTTTAACATTTTGACTCTTACTACTATATTATAATCTATTTCATTATAAATTTCGAAAAGAATGACTTGGATTTTTCGCAAATTAGTTAAATCAAAAACTTTTTTGGTTAATTAGAATTGTTCTTAGCGTTAAGGAGATTTTTTTGTTGTTGATTCAAATCTTAATAATAGCTCATTCCAAGTTTTAGATATTTCATTGTGATTATAATATGTTTATCCAATAAGAATTTTACGTTCAATATAATGTTGATACCCATTTTTTTATCATATATATATATATATATATATAT